>JZKD02S1673731.1:543938-559755 GCA_000966675.3 Picea glauca
TAAAGGGAGGGATAAACCTCCAAGAGGAAGATACAATCCTCCAATATCAAGAGAGAGTTGAACTCTCCATTCTTGCCCCTTCCTTCCACCCAAGAATATATGAGAGATAATAAAATTTTACAATAAATCATCACCATCAACCAATCATCACATAGAAACTCCTTCAATTTCTGCAATTTTTCAATTCTTGGAGTACTCTGATCCTGTAGATAATATTACTCAATGTATTCTCTGAAACTCCTCCAATTTTCACTCCTTGAATCCTCTCCAAAAAAAGGTTATAGAAAGAATGGTAGACTTTATTCAATTCTAGTCTATTCATAAAACCCAACTTGTACAGCATGCCCCACGCTCAATATTTAACATCCAATTCTGAAAATTGCACATAAGAAATTACAATCCGTATGATTTCCAATGGAATTGGTCCCACTTCGTTTGGATTCTATATGAATATGTTATGACTGTTTTACCCAGAATACCTGTTTATTGACTAGCTTCAGGACTGGTCACAAACCCTATATTCCACAGAGTGTATATCCATAATTATAGAGAATCAAGAGCTGAAATTTTTACCAGAGGTACCTTGATATGTCCTCTCAATACCATAGCGATTTCACCATCTGAATCGTTCTAGAAAAAAATTTATAGCAAAAATGGTAAGATGACCTGAAAATATCATACCTTAGAACACATCACCAAAAGACTTCATCCTCCCTTGAAATCCGGCCTTCTTTTCTTCTTATTTCCTCGAAAATTCAACTTGTATCAAAGGAATGTATAATGATGTTTACTTATACCATTTATGTCACTTCCTTTTAACATTAGGTCCGACCTGACACTTTCTTATTTTGTAATTATTTTCTTTAATTATCTTCAGGGCCTACATGTACTTCCTTCTTCAATTCACTTTGTCATCTTCAAAAATTCATTTCTCCTCAACCATAAGGATCCACGTGACGTGCCACATACAACCGCAAACAACATGATGTATACTATCCATCCATGGGTTTTGTATCTGCATGTGCATTTTCCTTCATGTCCAAATAGCTTCATCAATCTTGCAGTCCAAAACCCATTACTAGGGTTGACATCAATGACAACAACCAATCTTCCAACACACGGTTGTCAGAATTTTATTAGATGACTCAGCTAAACCATTACCCTGTGGATAATAATCTGTGGATTTTTCTAATATGATGTTAAATGTTTGGCAGAAGCTTGTCATAGCCATTGATTTAAACTCTTGCGCATTATCGATGACTATCTTTCAGAGACAGTTGAATTTGCATAAAATATTTTCTTTCGGAAAATTGATTACCACTGAGTCAGTTGCACTTCTTGTGGGAATAGCTTCCACCCACTTAGTAAAGTAGTCCATTGCAGTTAGAATCCACTTGTGTTGGGTGCTGGAATGTGGATGAATTTCTCCGATGAAATCAAGGCCCCATTGCTGAAAAGGAGCTTCAGTTTTAACTGGAACTAGAGGTAAAGCTGGGACTTTCTGTTTACCTGTAAACAACTGACAAGGAGTACAAGTTCATAATTTGGTGTTTACATTTGTGAATAGTTTGGGCTAGTAATATCCAGCTCTTAATATTTTATAAGTTGTAGCTCGCCAAGCGTGGTGTCCTCCGCACACTCCCTCATGGAACTCATTAATAACCTTTTCGGTTTCAGTCTCGACTAAACAACTCAGCAAGAAACCCAGGGGATCTTTCCAATATAATTTTCCGTCTATAATATAATAATTTATAGCATGTAGCTTCAATGTCTTGGCTTTAGATGGGGTTAGTTTACTGGAACATTGAAGATTCAAGAGATAAGAAACAATATCATGGTACCAAACTGAAGTAGAGAACCAGTCTTGAATCTCAATTGTAGGTGTAGCGATATCGAGTTCATTAATTTCTAGAAAACACTCATCTTCTTGCAGCTGATTTATTTCTAGTGCCTGCAAGTTTGATTCGACTAGCAATTTAGCCAGACCTTGGCCCTTAATGATTTTTTTTGGTTTGACTTCTAGATCAAACTCCTGAATCTTAGCTAGCCATCTGCCTCTTCTTCCATCACTATCCGGCTGAACCAGTATATCTTTAACAGAGCTTGTAGGGACATAGGCTATGATATTCAAGTGTCATACGTACGTTTTGAAAGCCTTGAGGGCCTTCACCATTGTGTAAGCTTGTTTTTCTAGTATATTATATTTCAACTCAGCATCCCTCGGACTTTTACTGAAAAATGCAATAGGTTGTTCAAAACCCTCCTCGTTTTCTGTAACAATACGGCTGCGATAGTGTGTTCGGAAGCAAAGGAAAAAATTTGAAACTCTTTTGTGTAATCAGGACTTACCAAGACTGGCGCTTCGTTGATAACTTTCTTGATTCATTGAAAATACGCTTTGGCTTCACTTGTCCACTTCATCTCACTGTTCTTTTTTAACATATATGTGATCAGCTTCACAATTTCGGCGAAGTTAGGGATGAATCTTTTCAAGAAGTTTATTTTTCCTAAGAAAGACTAAATTTCTTTTACATTTCTAATGATGTTTATAGTCTCTATTGCTTCAATTTTTTTGGGATCGATTTTGATTCCGTATTTAGACACTATATGAACTAATAGCTTATCTTCTTGCATAGTGAAATGATATTTTTTGGGATTAAGGGACAAACCAAATTTACGACATTTCTCGAAGGTTTGCTTCAGGTGCACTAGATGTTCTGCATCATATTTTGAAAAAATAGCCAAATCATCAGGATAAATAACAACAAATTTATCTCTCTCGCCCACGAAGGCGATGTCCATGGCTCGCTGGAAGGTTTCCCCTGCATTCATCAAGCCGAAAGGCATTTTATCGTACATGAAGGTACCCCAAGGGGTAGTGAAAGCCATTTTTTCCTTATCATCTTGGTGTACTGCAATCTGATTGTAACCTGAAAAACCATCAATCATCGACATTCTGTCAGCTTCAACCACCTTCTCTAAAACATGGTCCATCTTAAGCAATGGGTAATTTCCCTTGAGTGACGATCGGTTCAGGTTTCTAAAATCAACACACAGTCAGATCTCGCCATTTTTTTTTCTTATTGGAACTAAATTAGCCACCCACTCGGAATACCTTAATGGGACGATGATTTTAGCATCCAAGAGTTTTTTGACTTCCTTTTCTATCACTGGTAGTAACATAGGGTTTATCTATCTGAGTTTCTGCTTAAAAGGTTTGACACCAGGTTTCAAAGGAATTTTATGTTCAATTATAGAAGTTTCATAAGTTCTCAGTTCATCGTAAGACCAATTGAAAATGTCTTTATATTGTCTAAGAAACTCGACATATTTACTTTTGGTTTCTGGGGACAGGTACTTGGATAACTTCAACAACCTAGGATTTTCTTTAGTACCAGTATCTCAATCCTCAACCTCCTCTGGTTGAGGCTGCAAGGTGGACTTTAGAGGGATGTCATCTTGGTTAAATAACCTTTCCAAAGGAATCAGGCCCTTGGGGATCTGGTTATTTTTTAAGACAAGCATACGGTGGTTAGCGATTTTATCGTGGAACTCGTGGGGGTCTTCTCCTTCCTGCATGATCCAAATATGATCATTTTGGTTTTCTTGGTTGCCATGCGTTTCGGCAAACTCGTCTATTGATTCTAAAAATTTGCGAAGCTGTTCATCATCCTCAAAAACTTGCCAATGTTGTGTGTTATTTAGTATGGAAGGTCTGTGTTTCACTTGTATATGGTACTTTAGTTTAAAAGCAGTGGGATGTGTGAATGTTGAGGCTGCTTTGGCTAATGCATCAGCCTATTGGTTTTCGGTTCTTGGAATGTAATGAACCTTGAAAGAGGAGAATAAATTTTCGATCAGATCCCAGACACAATTCCTGT
Source organism: Picea glauca (assembly GCA_000966675.3). Taxonomy (NCBI): domain Eukaryota; kingdom Viridiplantae; phylum Streptophyta; class Pinopsida; order Pinales; family Pinaceae; genus Picea; species Picea glauca. Next base: position 547,820 of record JZKD02S1673731.1, read on the forward strand.
AAGACCTTAACCTAGGATGTTTGGCCTGGTACTGTTAGTTTACCTGTTTTACGATTAGCTCACCGTCACCAAAGACTTCGAGTTTTTTTATTTTCATTCTCCTAGCGGCTTCTATCCCTAACACAAAGGCTTCATACTTGCATACATTATTATTGTGGTCCACATTCCATTGTAGCCTATAGGATAAGGGGATTATGAATTGATTATCAGGAGCCACAAGGAGTGCCCCAGCTCCAGCCCCAAAGTAAGATGAAGCGCCATCAAAAAACATCTTCCACACACCATTGCTATATACATCCTTTTTCTTTTTTTCTTTTTCTTTTTTCTCTTTTGTACAACTTTCATCTATACCTACATCAATATCATCATCAATGGATAAAATACAATTACCTAAATCTTCATCCGCAATATATACAGAGTAGTTATTTGGGTTGTGTGGATCACTTACCATGAAAGCCAACCTGGTTTCTCTGTACATGCATGTGAACTGTCCTCCAAAAACTGGAATCGTAGCATATGTCATGTGAAGATGGAGAGAGCCTCCAAGCTTGGCGCCCCAGGACTTGGATAACAACATACCATACTTCGGAGGAATATCAACAACCACCACATCCATTAGGACACTTTTCGCATGTATCTATGTAAGATTTACGACCAAGTCTTTAATCATGCCTATACATTTAACTTTTCTTGAATCGAACGAATATAAATCTCCATAAGGCCTGGTGATTTCAAGACCCAGTCTATCCGTAATGACTTTAGGAATTACATTGTGGGAAGCTCCAAAATCTAACATGCAGGTATGTAGCAGGTGATCGAATATGGTTAGAGTGATATATAAAGGGGCGACAATGTCTCTTGCACCTTCAAAATGTGGGCCGGAAACTATATTAGGCTTTTCATCTTCTAAGTTTACAACGTCAGCCTGGCTTTCATTTTCTGAAAAACTAATCATCTTAGCAATTTGTTTTCTGTAAATTGGGTTTTTTTCCAGTTTGACAAGAGGTATGGGGATCTTGATTTTATTGATTTCATTTTCCAGATTAAAATTCCCCACAATTTTGTCGTTCTCTATGGTTTGGGCTTCGATCCCCTTATTATTAGCTTTCTTTTGTGGTGAAGGTTTTGTTTCAGTTGCAGGAGCTTTCACTTTCTGTGTTTTTACTGTGGGTGTTTAAGTTGACTTAGTCTTGGTAGGCTATGTGTCCGTGATGTTAGTTTTTTTAGTCTACTTTTCAGCATTTTTTGAAACCGTCTCGTCTGTCTCGCCCCTCGGCAAGATATTTTTCGTTTGGTCGATTGCGAGACTCCTGTTTCTAGGCCTTAGATTGTACTTCTGGTGAAGCTCGACCATTATACCATCTGCAATACCCTGGTAGGTCAAATCTTCAGAAGTACTGTTGTTTATGTCATTTTCCAATCTATTTTCTTTATTTAAGGATTTTTCATAATCTTGTCTCGATAAATAGGGTTGTGGATTATCATCACCCAGATTGTTTATATCTTCCTCTAATTCCTCGAAATCTTCAAGGTCTTCCCTGTTAGCACATATTCTTGTAAGGGGGAAGCTTCTCTCTAGATTCGGGTCCTTGGTGAGAAATAGATGAAATGGGGATTAAGACCCATCAAACGAAGTTATCCAAGGTTGCAGTCATGAGTGCCCAAGGGTAGCATGCATAAAATCTTTGTTTTCGGGTTAAAAATCAAGCAGGCGGGCATTTTTTCTTTTTAGCGGTGAAGATCCATCGATGGAGCAGATTAACGGTCATCGGGTAAGCCAGAGCCATGGAGTTGGATGAGGTTTAGTGCATGGGTTCATCCCTTAGGGCCAAAGTCACGAAGTAATCGTAGTCATCTGATCCAGTAGGGACGCGTGGTGCACGATTGACTCTGGTCACTATTTCGGCTACCGGGGTTTTGAAAGATAGGGGGTCACTCCTCCACTGCATCTGGAATCGCCGAAACACGAAATGATTAGCCGTTTCGGCATTTTGACTACCGGGGTTTTGAAATATAGGGGATCATTCCTCCACTGCATCTGGAATCGCTGAAACATGAAATGATTAGCCATTTTGGCATTTCGGCTACTGGGATTTTGAAAGACAAGGGGTGCTCCTCCACCGAATCTAAAATTGCAGAAATGCAAAATGATTAGCCGTTTCGGCATTTTGGCTACCATGGTTTTGAAAGACAGGGGGTCATTCCTCCACTGCATCTGGAATCACCAAAACATGAAATAATTAGTCGTTTCGTCATTTCGGATACTGGGGTTTTGAAAGACAAGGGGTCACCCTCCACTGCATATGGAATCGCCAAAACATGAAATGATTAACCATTTTGGCATTTCGGCTATCGGGGTTTTGAAAGACAGGGGGTCGTTCCTCCACTGTATCTGGAATCACCGAAATGCAAAATGCGAAAAGCGCCTTTGAAAAAAGGTGCAGGGTCATGGCCCGTGGTTACTTGGGGTGATAGAAAGAGCTGCGCAAAGGGCCAAAGAGTTGGGTTTAGCTGCAATAGGCATCGCCGCATTCTCCAGGTGCCAATTCAACTCAGCCTCAATCTTGATCCCTGCTAGATGTAAATAAAGGTAGGAGGAGGTGGTTGAAACCTTGCCTCACTCCTTAAATGTAAGGCATGGAGGTTCTGGCAGACAGTTTGCCAAAGATCGTCCTATGTGCAGGTTTTCCTAAAGAAGCCATGTCGATCTGATGTCCTCATCTGACTAGAGGAGCCTGCACACGCTAATTTGGACTTTAATGTCTCAGCTACCCTCCTACTGCCAAGGTGGAAAATTTCTCTGACTATATATACTCAGTTTTTGTATTTGTGTGGGTATGGATGGTAGAGCAGAGCTCCCAACTGTAATGTTTTAATGAAGCACTGGTTTTCTTGGCTATGTATTTGTAAATGAAATTTTCTTTTTCAATGTAAGGCAATTCTCTTTTTCATGTGGTTTCGATCTCATACTAAAAGGGTTCATGATTGATTGATTCACATGAATCGTCGTGACTGTGTTATGATTAAGGATTTATTATAAGGTTGTTATGTTCTTTTAGTGTTTCTTCTTTTGAATATAAGAGGTTCTTGTGTTCAAATTTTTCTTCTATGGGCTATTAGAAGCTCTATGCCTACAATAGGCCTTCACATTTCCTCACAGAAGTCTTCCTCCTACTCACCATTATTACAACTTACAGTCTGAAGTTGAACCAAGACCTCATCTTCTTGTGCATGCCTGGCCGAGTTTTTAAGTTAGAACAATATTCTTCTGAGTTTACTTCCATTCATCACCCTTTATCAAAAAATAGTGACATAAAATGATGGGTATCAAGCTTACTCCTGCTGCAATCTAGGAGTGACTTTTGATGCCAACATTTCTGGCACCGTTTTTGAGGACGAAGTTGAAAATTTTCCCTAGGATCGAACGACATAGAGCCTCTGTTTCTGAAGGTGCATCATGCATCAGAGCCCTACGGTGATTGCTACTGTGCACCTGGAAAATCCATTGTGACGACTCCACTATGGTGAACCTGTTGTTTTAGTTGTGGATTCCAGAGGTAGACACACACAGTCCCATCCACAGCTGCCTCTAGCTACACCTGAAGCTGATTCGGAGGTGATTATCATTAAAGGAAAGGCCTCTGAAGGAGAAACTTCCACCGCTGAACCAAGTAATTTTTCATCTCCTTCTGTAGAAACTCCATTTTATTCTTCTCAGCTTCCTAGAAGACCTTTTTCTAAAGTTTCCTGTTTCCTGAATTTTAAAAGTGTTCCTGCTGAGTTTTCCCCTCCTAGTCTGGGATTGGAGGGAGAAATCGTTGTCACTACCCTCTCCCCTGAAGTTGTACCTTGGCGTAGACCTAGGACCACAAAAGATTTCCCCACTCCTAGCTTTACCACCCCTCCTCTTATTACTGTTGTTGCTACTGCACAAAGAGAAGCATCTGCTGAATCAAGCCCCTTAGCCTTCTCTCTGAATCCCCCATTGTTACCCCTTCCACCTGGAAGCTCATTTCCAGTATCCCTTGTTCGAGCTTCTTCTCCTCCAAGTTCTCCTCCACCTAATATTCCTATGGTAGGAGCAAATCCCACCATGACCAGAATGGAGGCTATAATAGCTGCTAGGTATGCTCCCCTTTTGTTACCTCAGCCTCTTAATGCCCTTCCAACAGATGGCTACCTTAAGCAGTTGCCCAAGTTTCCAGGCAAAGGGGACATGGCTACAGAATAACACCTTGAATCCTTTTATAGTTTTACAGATGAGCATGTTATCATGCATGCAAATGTATGGATGAGGATTTTCATCCATAGCCTTGAAGGCGAGGCTAAAAAGTGGTTTAGGGCCCTGCCTCCTGGATCTATCGATGGGATTGAGGCTTTGGATAATGCCTTTTTGAGACAGTGGGGAGACAAAAAAGACTTCATGTATTACATGACAGAGTTTGGGTCTTTGAAGAGAAAGAAAGGAGAGTTTGTCTCTAACTTCTCCAAGAGATTCAATAAAATGTACAATAATACCCCCACTGAGATAAATCCCTAAGAAGCCTCTGCTAAAATCACTTACGCTAGCACTTTTGATCCCAATTTCTACCTCATGTTGAGGGAAAGGAGAGCAACTACTCTGGCTCACATGCAGGATGCAGCCGTGGAAGTAGAATCTAACATATTGGATGTTGACCAACTCAGGAATAAGGATGATAGAGACATATCCAGGAAGAGACCTGAAGCCTCCCCCTCAAATTCCTCTCCCCTTCCCTTTCAAATGGACGAAGTAATTAAGGTGCTAAAATTGCTTTCGACTAGAATGGAAAGGTGGGAGTTAGAAGGGAATCCCATGTATAGAAATCCCCAAGATACTGATAAAAGAGGCTTCAAGAGGCCTAGTAACAATGTGCCACAGAATTTTCCAAGGGAACAAAGGAGCAAAGACAGAGATGATTATAGGATTCAAACCCCTCTCCAAAATAACCTATTTTCTCATGAGGAAGGAGAGGAGATAGATGAGCTCGACCCTAAAATTCACTGTATTGAAGACACTTCTCCTTTTCCCCATTTGACTCAATCTGCATATGAAGAATCCCTTATGAACATTCAAATCAATGAGTTGAGTAAAGGTGAAAAGGAAAACAACATGCCTAACAGATACCATCTCAGGTCAAAGAAGAAAGAAGGGAATTTTGATAGCCATGATCAGCCCCTCATAGCGGAAAGGCCTGCTAAACTTGCAACAATCACTACTAAAGAAAAGAAAACTCAGAATACTTCGCCAATAGCCAAAGAACCTGTCTATGAGGTAATGGAAGCTCCTAAGCCTCCTTCTTCCTTTAGTTTTGAGCACGAAATTCAAAAGATTAGAATTCCCGTACCCCTCTCAGAACTAGTTAAAAATGAAGATTTCAAAAGGTCCCTCTCCAAACTGCTACAATCTGAGTCCCCCCAGCCTTCCACAGACTCAGTAAATATTCAAGATGAAAAGCTAGCAGTTGTCCTAGGTCCCATGGTAGAAGACAGAGATGATTCATCCCCTCCCTTCTACACATCCCTGAACATACATGATAAGGCGCTACATAATTGCCTCATGGATTCAGGAGCTTCCCACAACCTTATGCCCAAAATAGTCATGGAAGAATTGGGACTGGAAGTGACAAAGGCTTATCACGATTTGTACTCTTTTGATTCAAGGAGGGTGCAATGCCTTGGAGTCATCAAATACTTGGTGGTCACTTTATTTCAGCTGCCAATGAAGAGTGTGGTCATGGACATTGTAGTAGCTGATGTTCCCCCCAAGTTCGGCATGTTGTTGTCAAGATCTTGGATTAACAAACTTGGAGGAACATTATAGATGGATCTCACATATGCCACCATTATATTCTTTGGAGGGGAACACAGGAGGTTGTACAGAGAAGATCATCTGGGCTACATTGTTAGTGATGAAGAAAACCCCACCAATCATCCTATCTTTGCACTTGACACTGATTTGGGGTCTAGTTTATTGCAGCTCACTGATACTCCTGAAGCCCCTTTTCAAATGAGAAAGAAACTCATATTTAATCACGAGATACCTCCTCCAACCACCTCTATTTGGAAGAGGTTCTTCGACAGAGCTTCTTCTAGCGAAGGCGTTGGCGCCAGAGTGGTTTTTGTGTTGCCTTGTCAGGAAACCATATCCCTGTCATACAAGATAGAATCTGAAGCTACCAATAATGTGGCAGAATATGAAGCTCTTGTTCTGGGTTTAAGGGCTACAAAAGAAATGGGAATTTAGGGGGTAGTAATGTTCAGAGATGCTGAGTTGATAATCCAGCAAGTCAGAAATTCTTATCGAGCTAAGCATCCTCAGCTCAGGTGTTACACATGATTTTGGTCATCTTGGTGATATTTTAACAAAGGTGTATTCAGGCTCCCAACTAGAACTTTCTCCTGAGAAAAGTGGCATTTGTATCCTTCCAGAATACATATTTTTAAAGTGGGTTCGCAGGCTGCATATGGCCTAGGGTGCGAGAATGACTCCTTCTCGCAGGCCACCTTCATCTAGGGTGCGAACTTCTCGTAGTTGACTCTATACACAGGGTGCGAACTTGCTTTTAAGCTTTGGAAAGAGGAGAGGTCTTGAGGGTTCTAGAAGGGAATATTCTAGAGAATGAGTTGCATTCATATGGTTTTCCTTTTATTGGCTTCTCTGATTTGGTGGGATCATTCTCATCCATGCAACCATCTCACCCTCTCCTATATATTGAAAGGACTCTCATGGAAAAGGTTAAGCAGGATTAATTGAAGAATTCGTGAAGGAATTATGTGAAGAACCCTTCTTGGACAGAAGCTTGAAGGCTCTAGTTTGTCTATCAAGAAGAATTGGATCTTCTTCATGTGAGTACAGAGCAAGTGTGTGTGTTTGAACCAAGAGTCACCAAAAGGAATCTTGCGACATCAAGGCGATCAGGTTGTATCTTCTACTTTCAATTAATATGATACAACGACATGTCCCTTTCCCATAAAGTCACTCTTACTTTATTGTGTAATTCCTTGATCATATGCATAAGTTGATGTTGAATGCATTTTGCTATCTTCACTTTGGTTGGTTTGTGTTGTCTTGGTCTTGACCTCACGAGAGCACCGGAGCGAAGCAGAAGCAACAGAGACCTAAGGAAGCGATATAAAGGTATGTCAATTGTTCCTCCTTACTAGCTAATTCAATGATTGCAACTTAGGGAAAGAGTCATGTCCTATCCTATTTTGTTCTAGATTCAGGTGGATCTAGGGAGATCTATTAGTTTCCGCACCTACTGATTAGTCCAATAACAAAATTGGTGACCATACTGGGGAACGGATTGTTTCCTAGTTAGTCTAGTTTCCCTTCTTTTGATTCCTTGTTTTTTGGTTTCTGAGTCTGTGGGACATCCATCCAGACTCTTTGGATCTAGAGATTCACTTAGATTCCCTTTCCTTTTTCAAATTTTTCTTTGATTATAGACATTCTGTAAGGTAGCTAGAGAGGTAGTGGGGGGGCCCAGAGGGCCCATAGTGATAATAGTGGAGGTCATTCAATGTAAGGTGGAATAGGTCCACTATATTATTAAATAAGGCCCACTATGGTAGTTAGATAGAATAAATGGGTAATTAGATATAATAAATGTAAGAGGACTTCTTAGAATGTTCTACTTCTAGAAGATTCCTCCTCTAGAATGTTCTTAGGTGATGGTAGCACTATATAAAGGGATTCAAGCAATGTAATGAGACATGAAGAGAAGTATTGTATTTGGAGCTGAAGCTCATTAGGAGGATGCCCCCTCCAAGAGGAAAGTGAACAGGAGAAGATCCCTTCCATAATAGGATCCATTGTATGGTGTTGCCCTACCCTAAGGGTTTTTATAATAAAGTTGTGGTTTTCTATATGGTTTCATATATCTTGTGTGGTGATTGTATTCAGATATCTTTGGATCTATTGTGATATTTTGTATTCAGGTATTTGATTCTTAACACATTCTCACACTGTACCTCTCTACAGCCTGCGAAAACCATTGATTTTCACACCCTGCTGTTAGATCCAGAGAGAACTTCTCGCACCCTACCAGTGTCCAGCCTGCGAGAATACCTAATTCTTGCACCCTACCAGTGTCTAGCCTGTGAGAATACCTAAGTCTCGCACTGTACTCTACTGTTAGGCTGCGAACTTGTTTGTAAACTTTTTTGGATTGGGTCTTGTCATCTTTTGATGACCCAGTTTTTCTTTGATCAGCTGGATTGAGCTTTTGGACCCTATATTGATTTGTTTACAGTCTGCTTGACATTTTTTGAGTTGCTTTTTTCCATATTTGCTTTGTTTGGTTTTAAAGGATTAGTCTCTTTCTTTGAGTGTCTTTCAATTCCAAAGCCTGTGTTTTATTTAGAATTGTTTAGGGAAAGATCAGATTTATTCTGAATAATTCGCTTTAAAAGAAAACTTTTATTTTGGGTTTCTTTGTTTTAAGAAAGTTCATTGTTTCTTTTGGTGAAATTTTTGAAACGGAAAGAGTTAATTTCTTGCTTTATATTAGATTGGGGGCATCCTTGCATTTGAAGTAGCGGAATTGCATGATTCTTGGCATTTTTTGATCTTAAATTATGAAAAAAAATTCCCCTCATGGCCGGGGGGAGCCATGAATCATGCATTGGTGTACAGTACCTTTTTCTCATTTCTTGAGAATCTTGATATTGATGAGTTTTAAGATTTTGGGACATTGTGCATTTGGGAATGATAAATGTTTTCTCCTTCTCGGAGCATAGCTTTCATTGAAATGAAAAGATTGCATCTTCATCTTTTTGCATAACTTTCGAGTCGGTCGAAACACCATATTGTCCACGCCATTTTACTTTTGAGTAACAACAACCATAAAATAAAGCACTTATAAAAATTGATTTGACATTTTTATCTTTTCTGGTAGCAAACCTACATTATATTAGTTGTAGGGCTTTGGAATAGGTGTGAAAGATAACTTTCCAAAGTTGCAAACAAACATAGAATCTTGAGTTAGGGAGCAGTTAAATCCACTTATTACATTTTGTCCTGGGAAGCCCTTCTAACACAAGGGTCAATCACGAGGTCGCATTGAGACTGGTAGAGCTACTCACCCTGCTTTGTTGGTCCTGGTGTAGAGATTACATGTATTATGGGGGTCGCTTGAGAGGTATACCCACAATGATGAGTGAAATCCTTTCAAGTTGATTTAGGGCTAGATACCCTGCCCTTGTGCGTGGATCAGACTATCGACTGTTTCCCTAGGCATCACTGTAGTAATTGGTAACCTTAGTGACCTATCTCTCTAGGTTCTTTACACGAGGTGACTGTGGAGGGGCAAGTCTTCACAGTACCTAGAATCAACGTTGGCCAAACTCACTCGGGCTCCTTGGAGGGTATACCCACAATTATGTGTGGGAGCTTGCATCAGGGTGTAAGTCCGTTAAGCAAGTCATCAATGTAACTTTTCCACCCACTCTATCTCAGCCCCTTCTTACATTGTTCTTGCGACGTTAGATTTCATCACCAACTAGTGTGCTCATTGTGAGAAGGTTTTGTTTGTTTGCTTGATTCCTAGATTTTTAGCGTGTGTTGTTTGTTTTCCCCAGCAGACTCTAGGTTGGATTTATTTAATGACGTCAGTTCCTAGAATTACCAATGAAGGAACCCCTTCTCCAAGAGAACCTTTTTTTTTTCCTTCTTATGGAAACATTGGTCCTCTTCACATCGCTACTTTGAGCCTTCCAGGTCTCACTATTGGATTACCGGTATGGTTGTTTTCCACTCAGGTAATCCTGAATGCAGTTAGTGCTTCAGTCATGAGCACTTCCCCCCAAGAGCATCAACCTCATGTTGATCCTTCACCTTCTTCACTAGTAAGATCTTCTTTGCCTTCTCCGCTTGCAAGGTCTCCTTCTATTTCATCTTCTTCATCGAGTGAAAGTTTTGAAGCTAGTAACTCGATGAATAAGAAGAAGAAGAAAAGAAAGATTAATAAGAAGAAAGATAAACAAGGGTCAAAACCTCAAACCAGTGTCAAACATGTTGGAAAACAACCAGTTACTGTTGATCGTACTAGGAGTGTTGATGATGTCAAGATCACCCAAACAACTCGTAAGCCCAAGTACCTTTGCAGGCTTTGTAAGGGTGGCCATCTTCTTAAGGAGTGCCCTGGTCTATCCAAGGTTATAGAAGCATGGTCCACACATCCTCGCCAACCCATGTCGTCAGCCTCTGAACAACATGCTGATGACTTCACGTCGACTAGCCACGATATAGTTGGGAAGAAGAAAAGTAGAGTCAAGTTCTCGTGTATGTTATGAAAAGGGAGTCATCTAACTCACCTTTTCCCTCATATGGAAGAAGCCTCGAAATTACTGGAAGACATGACTATTTCATAGCCTTAACTTCCATCTGCTTATCGCAAGCTTTCTCTCAACCCACTTGTAGTTAATGGAATGATCACTCTGGTCCCTTCATCAGTCAATCTGGTTGATCATGTCGTCAATCTAGTCACGTCCTTAGTTGAACCAGTTGACAAAGTGGTTGATCTGATACCATCCTCGGTCAATCCCACTCTCCCCTCAGAGAGTGAAACTAAAGAGGTCGATCTGATCCCATCCTCGGTCGATCCCACTCTCCCGTTAGAGAGTGTCACCCAAGTGGTCAATCCATTTCCACTTGTCGACCCCATTCTCCCCTTGGAGAATGCAACCCAAGTGATTGATCTGATCTTGTCATCGGTCGATCCTACTCTCCCGTTAGAAAGTAAACCCGATACTGCCCACATTTTTCTCGTTGATACAGACTCTAACATGCCTTTGGGTATTCCTCCTTCTCCCGTGGAACCTCCTCCAAGTAATGAGACCATCCTTTTTAATTGGGGTGTTCTAACTGGACCTTGTCTTCCCTCTCACATTCCTTTCCAGATTACAATACAGGTTCATGGTCGAGACGTTCCTCAAACACTAATAGATGAAGGTGCATCCGTTAGTATTTTCTCCTCTTTTGCTTGGCAAGCTTTGGGTTGTCCTCAAATTTCACCGGTTATGCAGAATCTGTTAGCTTTTAACAGAAGAACAAGTCAACCTTTAGGGACCCTTCCTCAGTTTCCTATAACTTTGGGAGCGAAAACTTTATTTATTGACGTCATGGTAGTCCAAGACCCCTTGGATTTCTCTTTACTCCTTGGGCATGATTATGTCTATGCCATGAAAGCTATTGTGTCTACTCTTTTTCATGTGATATCTTTCCCTCACGATGGACGAGTTGTGACTGTTGATCAACTTTCATTCATTGAACCTGACTGGATTGCCTCCCTAAATGGTTCTTATACGCAGACAGTATCGTCCCCACCACATGTTAATTATGTGGCGTTGTCTCCCATGGCTTCAACTTCAGGTGACTTAGATCCGGTAGTTGACATGGTTATCTCTTCGATAGGGTCTTTAGAGACCGATCTCTTTACTCCTGTCACGACCCTCAACATGGTGTCCTTCCAGAGTGTGTTTCTTCCTTCTAGTGAAGACCTCTTGGAAGCCATGACCGAGTTTTGTCCCTTGACATGGTGTCCTTCCAGAGCATTGTCCTCTTGGAATCCATGATCAAGAAGAGAGCCCGACGATAGTTTTTACATATCTGAGGCAACCTCGTTAAAAAATGAAACATAGGTCTTTGAGCATGGTTTTTTGATTTCAAGCTCGTTAAAAAATGAAACCACTTCTGAGGATAGTTTTTTCATCTCTGAGGCAACCTCGTTAAAAAATGAAACAGAGGTCTTTGAGCATGGTTTTTTGATTTCAAGATCGTTAAAAAAAAAACCACTTATGAGGATAGTTTTTTCATCTCTGTGGAAACCTTGTTAAAAAATGAAACAGAGGTTACGAGCATAGTTCTTGTTTCTATGTCAAGCTCGTTAAAAAATGAAATAGTTTTCCCCCTC
>JZKD02S1673731.1:612810-627642 GCA_000966675.3 Picea glauca
CCCCCCTGTTCAATGGAACAAACTTTGGCTTCTGGAAAGTTAGGATGAGAACCTACATAATGGATTTAGGTGCAGATGTATGGGATGTGGTAGAGACTGGTTATGTAAATATAGTTGTACTAGATTCTAAGGATGAAAAGCTATAATTCAGATTCAACACTAAGGCTATGAATTCTATTCTAAGTGGGCTTGCAAAAGTGAAATTTGTAAAATTTATGCACTTAGAATCTGCCAAAGAAATGTGGGACAAACTCATTAGCAGTTATGAAGGTAATGAGAAAGTAAAAGATGCCAAACTTCAAACATATAGATTGAAATTTGAACAAATAAAGATGAATGAGGATGAAACAGTTAATAAATATTGCTTAAGAGTTGAGGAGCTTGTGAATTCCATGAAAGGTCTTGGTGAGAATATTGAAGATGCATTTTTAGTTCAAAAAATTTTGAGATCTCTGCCAGATAGGTTTAACCCAAAGGTATCTGCTATAGAAGAACTTAATGATCTAAAATCTCTTCCTTTTGATCAACTTATAGGAACTCTAACTACTTATGAAATGAGAATTAGTAAAGATAAACCCACCTCTAGAGAAGCATCATTTAAAGCAGATAAGAACGAAGATTATGAGCCTTATGAAATTGAAGAAAAATTTGTGAGAACACTAACGAAAGGATCAGGCAAGTACCAAGGAAATTTTCCCTTCAAATGTTTTAACTGTGGAAAGATAGGTCACTTTGCATCTAACTCTCCACACAATAAGAAGGACCAGAACTCTGAAGGTGAAGAGAGGTACAAATCCAAGTGATTTGGTAAAAAAAAACTTTTATGTGTAAACAATGATGACTCTTCAAGAGACACAGATAATGATTCTTCTTGTGAAGATAAGGTTAATGACTTTATGCTTATGGACAAAGAGGATTATGATAATAAAATCACAGGAAGTGATGTCAATGATGAAGAATATGTCGTTGACTTGGAAGGAGAACTGATCAGTGCCCTAGAAGAAATTGATAGACTCTAATTTAAGATAAAAAAAAACAAAACAATTGTTGATATAGTTTGAGAAAGACAGTAAAAAACCTGATGAAGACTTTGCCTTGCTAAAAGTGGAATTAGAAGAGGCAAATAAAATAGAGGACATTCTGAAACAAAAATTATCAGAGAAGAAGGCAAGATGTGAAGCCTTGGAAGAAGAGGTAGTAAAAACCAAAAAAGAGATGGAGAAGTTTAAATCATTGTATCTCCAAAATCTTCCAAGCATTAAAGTATCAGCAAAACTAAATGACATTTTAAGCAAACAAAGATCTCCTTTGTTGAAGACTGGTCTAGGCTATGTAAGTGGTTCAAGCAACAAACAGACAGAAAGCAAAGAGCCAATAAAGATGATCAAGTTCCAAGTCAGCAAACAATCAGACCATGTGAGTACTCTGTCACCAGAAGTTAATAAAGACAAGATGATCCCTGATAAAAAAAAAAAGATATCAGAAGATGGAGCAACAAATGCCAAGAAGAAGGCCATCCTTCAGGTATCAAAATTTCTTCCATGGTTACTGTTTTTACTGCTCTAATTTTGGTCATAAGATTGCAAATTGTCAAATTAAGTTTAGAGACATGCCACTGAGGAGATCAAGAAATAAGCAATATTTGCAACATAGAACTAAATAGCCAATGAGTATACAAAATTGCACCAATCACTTTGACCTATTGAAAAATTAGCTCAAATTCTATAACTATCATAACTTCAGCCACAAAGCTACAAACTGCCATCTGAAGAATTACAGAACAGGTCCAAGAATCAGAAAAAGAAGACTCTGATTCAGATGAAGATACAAATACTCAGGTGGACTCAAATCAGTAAACAACATCAAATCCTTCATCCAAGATTACTCAAAAGAATCATCCTACAAGTCAGATAATTGGTGAGAAAGACAAAGGTGTACAAACGAGGAGAAGGATAATCAAAAACACCAAGCAATCACATATAGCCTTCATATCTATGGTGGGACCCAAGAACTTTAATGAAGCCAATAAAGACATAAATTGGTTAAAATCAATGAATGAGGAACTGAACCAAATTGAATAGAATGACACTTGGGAAATTGTTCCTAGGCCAGCAGATAAAAATGTAATAGGATCAAAATGGGTCTACAAAAACAAGTTGAATGAGCAAGGAAATATTGTAAGAAATAAGGCTAGATTGGTCTGCAAAGGATATGCTCAAATAGAAGGATTGGATTTTGATGAAACATTTGCGCTCATAGAAAGATTAGAAGCTATTAGAATGTTTCTTGCCTATGCTTGTCATAAACAGTTTAAAGTCTATAAAATGGATGTCAAGTCAGCTTTTCTAAATGGATATTTAAAAGAAGAAGTCTATATGGAACAACCAGAGGGTTTCCAACTGTCAGATAACCCTGACTTTGTTTACAAGCTGAAGAAATCCTTATATGGGTTGAAACAAGCTCCTCGTGCCTGGTATTACAGACTAGATAAGTATCTTCAAGACAAAGGGTTCAAGAGAGGAACAATTGACAACAATCTATATATCAAAACAGAGGGTAATGATTTTCTCATTGTGTTGGTCTATGTAGATGACATCATCTTAATAAGCAATAATGCTTCATTGGTACAATGGTTTGCTTCTTCCATGCAGTCTGAATTTGAAATGTCCATGATAGGGTGTTGGCCCTTGACCAATTTTTGGGAGATTCTTGGTCATGTTGACCTATTTTGGGACTTCGACAGCCCGTCGAAGGAGGAGCGGAAGACAAAGCAAAGATCACGGGATCTTGGCCCCTTTTTGGGTCCTTCTTGGGTTTTTAGGGTTATGTAATGGGATTGGGATGTCAGCCCATGGATTTACCCATGTTTAGGCCTATTTTGTAATATATAAATAGATGCCTAGGCTAGATAGAAGAGGAAGTGCATATATGTGATATTAGGTCAGTGTGCTAAGTGCAAGATGGCTAAGTGCTAAGTACTAGTATGGTATAGAGATGCTCTGTGCATGATTGTAAGGGACTTGCGTATCTAAGTGCAAGTGATTATAGAAAGACTATGGAGGGTTTTGTGCTGTAACACAAGGAAGAAGGATCTAGCGAGTTGCGCAGATCTTTTGTCCTATGTGAAGAAGGGTTTCGGTGGCTCTGTGCATGTAACCTATTGGAGGAACTAATAAACAAGAAGAATTGGTGGATGTAGCCCCAAGGTGGGGGTGAACCACGTAAACACTATGTTATGATGCTCTGTGCTTTGTCTTGATGTGTTCACATCTTATTTTCTAAGTGCTTTGATGTATTTAGATAGATCTACTTATGCTTTGTGCTTATTATGTGTGAGGATGTTAGATCTGATCTATATGGTTATGCTTAGTGCTTGATCTACTCGATCTGATATATTTACCTATGATAAGTTCTTTACTACATTAGATTAGTGTGAATGTTGTGAAGCTTTTTTTTATTAGTGAAGTTGATATTAATTACATATTGAGGAACTGACAGTGCTAAGTGCTTTATTAAGTGTTATAATCACAGATCTATGTCCCAGCTAAGGTTGCAGACACCTGAGTCTTGCAACCACCCCTGCCTCTACCTTGGGTGAGACTTCATCTGCTCCGCAGGTGTTTTTGAAAGGGTCGGTAGTTAGGGCTTTGTTGGTGCATTGTTGCAGCATTGAACCCTAGGTCTACCCCTGTGCCAACATAGGGGAAATGTCATTTTTTCTTGGTCTACAAATTACTCAGAGGTTTGAAGGAATATTTTTTTTTAGGAGAAATATCTAAGAGAAATGTTGAAAAGGTTTCAAATGGAAGATTCTACACCTATGAGCACACCTATGGTCATTGGATGCAAGTTAAGCAAGGATGATGACTCACCTAATGTTGATCAGATTTCATATAGGTCTATGATAGGCAGACTATTGTACATCACAACATACCATCCAGACATAATGCATGTTGTTGGAATGGTAGGAAGGTATCAGGCTGCACCTAAACAGAGTCATTTGTTAGCTGTCAAAAGAATATTCAGATACTTGAAAGGAACAATGAACTATGGCCTATGGTATCCTAGGAATCAAAATTTCCAACTATCAGTCTATTCAGATGTTGATTGGGCTAATTGTGTGGATGAAAGGAAAAGCACGAGTGGAGGTTCATTCTTCTTAGGAGATTCCCTTGTAGCGTGGTTGAGCAAGAAGCAAGGTTCCCTTTCCTTATCAACTATAGAAGCTGAATACATTGCAGTTTCCACTTGTTGTACCCAAGTATTGTGGATGATTCAGTCACTTGTAGACTTGGAGGTAAAATATATTGCATCGATCCCAATTTATTGTGATAATACCAATGCAATTAGTGTGTCAAAGAATCCTATATTTCACTCCAAGACCAAGCATATACCCATCAAGTATCACTTCTTGAGGGAACAAGTAACCAACACTGTTGTTTCTTTGCGTTATATTCCATCCAAAGATAATATTGTTGATATCTTCACTAAACCTCTTGCAAAATCTCAGTTTGAGTATCTACGCCAGAAGTTGGGTGTGACCCCGTTATCAAGCTAAATAATCTATCCTGTCAGGGGGAGTATGTATTGGTTGAATATCTGATACCTCTAAAAAGTATTGCAACAAATCAGAGGGAGCATGTTTTCTTTGAAATTGATGTCAAAGGGGGAGAAAAGGTGTGGTCTGGATGCTACAGTTGGAGGTCTAAGCAGAATAGTGCAAACTTTCAGGGTTGCCATCAATGCCAAAGGGGGAGATTGTTGGCATGTTTTACAAGAAGTGTGTGCTTGTCATTGATGGAAAGAACAACAACGTCTATGTAAAATAGGGAAAGAATAATCTCAGGAGGAGGAGTGAACAGTATGTAGAGATCAAAGCTCGGAAGTAAAAGCGTAAGCTCAGGGTGAGAAGCCTCAGCAACCATCTGATCAAGAAATTGACCGTGTTGATCATCTAATATTACAGACGTCGATCATATGTGTGACCGTGGGCTTGAGGACCGTTGTAGGATCATGACCATCGGATCTGCAAGCTAGATCAATGACAGAGATGAATTGCGGAGAGAGAAAGAAGAATTAAACAACTCGCTACTTCTAATCCTGCAATTGGTCTAGATCGTCAACTCTCATAAACCGAGATATAGACGATTGTGGTTGATCTAACAAATGATCAAATTAAGTCGGATTAAGTCGTGACCATCAGATGCGCAATCACCAGATCAACTACAGGGATAAATTGCAGAGATCGAATGGAGAATTAAAAATCATGCTATTTCCAATCCCGCAATTAGTTAGGACCGTCAGATCTTATAGCCTCGAAGATCGACGATTGTGGTTGACTCACCAACAACACACAACTTCAAATTGTGGATTTTTGGTGATGAGTTAAATCACTCACAAGTTGTGGCTCTGCAACCACCCTTGATCATGGATCTTCTTCAAGATTCTTCATAACCGTTGGATCATTTTAAAGTGGAAGGATAGGATATGCAGGGAAAAAGGCTTGAGAATTTGATTATCCGAATACCCGTCAGTCGTCGGATCAAACCCAAATTCCCATTAGCCGTCGGATCATCAAGTGGAAGGATAGGATAAGAGAGGTAAAAGATCTGAGATCTCATTTATGTGAATTTTCGTCAGTCGTTGGATCATTCTAAGTGGAAGGATAGGATAAGCTAGAAAATATGCATCACAGGCAGATTGAGTTGTTGATCCAAGATCTTGATCAATGAACAACATTTATTTTGGGTATAAAGATGTGAGAAGGTTACTCTCCAGAAAAATCTCATTTCAGATATTTCAGTTTGAGATTTGAAAAGCCCGAAGCCCAGAGAGACGAAAATCCAAAATGAATAAGGACCATTGGATCTAGAGAACATACAATGATCGTCAGATCAGGGAGATCTACATCATCAAGGACATGTGGTAGACCACATCTAGAAGGACATGTGGGAGATCTATGTCAGCAGACCATGTCAGCAAGGACATGTGTAAGACCACGTCTACAAGGACATGTGGCAGACCACGTCAGCAAATACACATGGCATAATCAGATGATGACAAGTGTCAAGAGTAAATTGGTTCATGCCATGTCAACAAGAGACGTGTGTAATGTTATGTTACTCCGAGAGATTTATGTCGGGAGTTTCACCACCAACAAATGAAAAAATATCTGAAGTCCCAAATGCCGAAGTTTTGAAGTGGACATGTGTCATCTGATATGAAGATCATGTCGGAAGAATTCTCAACCGTTGATCAAAATACAGTGGAAGGATAACATAAGTAGAATGGCTGAAATGTCGAAGGGCGAAGTCCCAGAGCGAAGGATAGTTGTTGGATTAAAAAGGAAATATGTCAGCAGCTATTCCATTTCAGAAGATATCCAGTCAAAAGAAATGAGAGTTTGAGAATTGAAAGTCCTGAAGGTCAAACTCGCAAAGGATATCTTGAACATATATTCAAGGAGACGGGTGTCCACAGATTATCGACACTGGAAGATTGACGTATGGAAGAAATGAGAATTTGAGAATTGAAATCTCTAAAGTCCGGAGACCCAAAGGAGATCTCGGTCATTAATCCGAGAGGGACACACATCAGTGGATTGTCAACTCCGGAGGATTGATGTACGAAGGAAAGCAGGGTTTGAGAGTTGAATCTCTTGGAGCCCGGATCACGAATTAAATCACAACCATTGATTCAGGAAGGACATATCTCAACTGTCATTTCAGGAGCACCGCCAAGATCATGAGATCGATGGTCTCATTGCATTGTGGGGATTGAACGTACGCGAACGTTAATGAGTTGAGAGCGGGCTGCAATCGAAACCATGGTTTTGGAGAAAGGACGCATGGAGGCTCAAAGTAAATTGCGGGGAGAAAAGAAGTTCGTTCCAAAGCACCTTTGGACACGCCTAAAATCGCTTGGTCACATGAGCTCATCGCCCAAGGTCATATCGAGGGAGGAGCTAGCACATCGCTAATATCCACCTCGGATTTCGAGAGATTGGAGGTTGGGAGAGTTGGGGTGAGTCACGACAGATGACCCGAAATGCGAAGTCCCAAAGTGATTGGCCCTAGGTCACTTTTGAAGGTCACAAGAAGGAAGGGGCTTAGGATCCAAATAATCTAGAACCGACTGACTGTAACTGACAGATAAGATGAAGAGTTGTGACTGCCAGAGAAGCCAAACAATCTTAGGAAAACAGCCACTGATGATGAACACATTCAGTATAACCGCCCGAGAAGACGAAGAGTTGCGATGATGATCATGTAGAGGACGCGACGTGTGAAATACATGTAAAATCGAGAAGAGGTGGCATTTTTTTCCTCGTTAACTGTGTTGGGGTAGGAGGAGATGCAGTGAACAACCTGAAGAGAAGATTACGGGTGCATTGAAGAGCATGCAGAGGCATGTCACATAGAATGGACATGGTGCACATAGCATAGAAAAACAAAAGAATAGAAATCGCAAGGCATGCGAGTAGGACACTGATGCAGGTAGAGAAGAGAAGTGTAGCAAAACAGTGATGAGACTGGTAAGCCAAAAAAAGTCGTAGCTTGAAGTCTCCTTCCATTTGATGAGAGTGGGTTTGCCAAAAAATGGATCTGGGCATTAAGTCAATAGACATTTCAATATATCTCATTGGTGACAATCCTAGCAACTCCGCAAATTCATCTTTATATTCCTTCAAAATTGGATAATATTTGAGACTTGTCTCCTTATCCTTTGTTGGCTCTTCCATATGAGTTGCATATATCTGGCACCCTTTCCTAAATGTTTCTTTTCAACTACAATGCTAAAATATATCTGATGGATATAGGTCTTGGAACACCTTGCACCATCCTTAAATTTATTCCTCATCAAGGAATGTGAAAGCCTTATTGTAGAAATCTAGGAGAGCATGATGCTTGTCCAACCAATCCATACCAATCAAGAAATCATATGACCCAAGTGGTATGATGTTCAAATATGCCTTAGAGCTAACTCCATTCATTCTTTCTAGGAAATCCTTGACAAGTTTACTGATTTTCATCGTGGTTATAGTGGCTAGTTGAACCAACCAAGCCTTTCATGCTTACATATATTCATTTAAACCTTTCAACTATTTTTGGATCTCTATAGCTATGACTAGCTCCATAATAAATAAATAAAATAGCTATGGGTTGTTTATCAATCTTACCTTCTACCTCAATCATGTGGGATTGGTAGTCTGTTTGTCTATTATTCTAGGCCCCATAAATCCTGGGAATGYTCCTTCCCATATTGTCCACTCTATCAAGGTACTCAATGTTATGCACAATCCTCATCCTGAAATGAAACTATTTTATTATTATTACAACATATTTTATTATTATATATATTATGACTAAATTTCTTTCCCGTTTTAATTTTAACACACTTAATATATTTATAATTTATATAATTTATTACCATCACAAAATATTCCATGTGGATGATCCTCGATCTCAACCCCCACATACACAAACATGTTTTCCCATCACATCAAAAATGTATATACAGTTTTTAACCATTAAAGCTTCCATAAAATTAATAGGTACTGCACTGGAGGGAAAGATTTGTAAAAATGTTTATTCAGTCATGACAAACAAAATGTATAAATGGATTTTAAATAAATAAAGATTCAACGAATTTAATAGGTACTCACAGCATTGAAAAGAACCCGTTGTGAAAAGTTGAAAAGGTTTAGTCGTTCCAACTGACTCCATGTTTCTTCTTTCATTCGCAATGTCCAACACCTCTCTGCCATAATCTCTTCCAATGATGTCCCACTTTCAACATTCATTGTTTGGACGTTACCACACCTGTTGTGTTGAGAAATTTAAGATGTAATAATTTTGTAAGTTTCAAATACTCCAAGCTCGAGCAACCATCCAGATTCAAATTTACAAGGGTTGATTGGAAGACTTGAACCTAGTGCAGTCGAAGGTTATAGGAAAGATCGACAATTTCCAGCCTAGGGAAAGCACTAGCAAGAATTTTTATGTCATATATGGATGTGTGGAACATAGTCAAATCTATTAAAGCATCCATGAAATTGTTATACAAGGAAAATTTTTCTATTGGACAACTATTTATAGTCAAAACTTTCATATGTTTCAGCTGTGCAATTCCTACTGGTAAGATGGGCACTTTGGAGCCATATATTTCTTACTTTTCCAAACATGATAATTGTTCAATAGGTGTGATGATATTCTTTAAATTGGCACATTCGACCATAATAAAAAATTTTAAGTGCACAAAATAGGCTACATAATCTGGTAACACTTTCAAGCTTGCGCTCCCTATTCTTGGTTGTTCTAACTTTTCAACTAGTTCTAAGGTAAATGAAAATTCTAGTAAATGAGTGTGTAGTAAATTAAAGTATCTTAAACGCCTCTGAGAGGTGATTCCCTGTGGAAAGAAAACCAATTTAGCACAACCTTGGAAGTCAATATGCTCGAGTGTGGAAATTTCTCCTAAAATATCCATTGGGATGGATAGATTAGTGTAGTAAATTAAAGTATCTTAAACGCCTCTGAGAGGCGATTCCCTGTGGAAAGAAAACCAATTTAGCACAACCTTGGAAGTCAATATGCTCGAGTGTGGAAATTTCTCCTAAAATATCCATTGGGATGGATAGATTAATGGAGTCTCGCAATGCCAAATGTTGAAGTTGAAATAATTGAGAGAAGGAATTCGACAATTTGGTTAGATTAGTAGAGAAAGATAGATCTAAATTCCTTAGGTTTTTAATTTCTGAGAAATCAAATGGGAGTGATTATGGAATTATGACATTTCTCAACACTATCTTATTCAAGTTTTTCATCAAATTCCCTATGTGAAAAAATATACAGCGGCGACAACACACAATGAGTTACAAATCATATTAGGCATGAACTAAGAATTTCACATTAAGTCATTTTATTTATAGGTTACATACTCTTACGGTTCAAGCCAATACCGACTAACGAATTGAACAACGAAATGTAACAGAATGCAACTAACTAAAATGTAACTACAAATATCATTATTTCTAACACTCCCTCTAAATATCAAGGGTTACATTTTTTAACACTCCCTCTTAACCTCAAGGGTTACATTCTTAAAACTAACAATGATTAAATGTTGTCGTTGAAACTCAAAAGAAACTCTTCCTAAATGCTTGGTGAAGATATCAACTAGCTATTCTTTAAAACCACAAAACTTGAGAGAAATATCACCATCTTTGACAAGCTCGTGAAGGAAATGAAACTGAGTGTCAATATGTTTTATTTTCTGATGAAAAACATTATTCTTTGACAAGGAATAACAGAATTGTTATCACAGAAAATTAAAGTAGATTCTTTCTTCATATGTCCAAAATCTTTCAAAAATATTTTAAGCCATATTGCATGGAATGTTGTTGTAGTTGATGTTATGTACTATGCTTCTATAGAAGATATGGAAACTATGGGTTGCTTCTTGGATGCCCATAAAACAGTTTTTTTCCAAAGAAAAAAACATACCCATAAATGTTTTTCATGTCGTCAATACTGCTTGCAAAATCATTGTCGGTATAACCTATGAGAATGTTTTCTTATGAACCTATGTACCAAAAACCATAAGTGGTTGTACTTGCAATGTATCTTAAAATATTATTTCCAACTTTCCAGTGAGAATCCTTAGGAGATTCCATAAACCTGGAAATGAAACTTGTTGCATATGCTATATCAGGTCTTGTAGTAGTTGTCAGACAATTGTCTTAGGTTGATGGACAGTCGGTATGGATTGTTGGTTGTCATTGATGTCAACCATTGGAGAGTGATATTGTATATTGATTTCAACCCTTAGTGATTGATGTCAACCCTTGGAGAATGTCTGGTAGAGAATTCTGGTAGCACAAAGGTTTGGGTAATGGACCCACGTTTGTTTGATGTATAATGGCATGAGTTTTAATATATTTGAAGGTAAGACTATTCCATATGGGTAGTACATGTCATGCCATTTTCGGTGGTATGTGGAACATCACATAACTCCTACGGATAGTGAGTTATGGCCATGTGAAGTTGGAGAACCCATGTTTGGGTAATGGACCCAAGTTTGTTTGATGTATAATGCTATGAGTTTTGATATATTTACAAGTAAGACTATGCTATATGGATATTACATGTCATACCATTTCTGGTGGTATGTGGAACGTCACATAACTCTTCACGGTTTGAGAGTTATGGCCTTACGAATTTGGAGGACCCTCATATGTTGGCTTGAAGCCCCACAAGGTCAAAGAAGTCAAAGTGCTTGCAAAGAAGAAGTTATTTAAATAATAAAGTGAAGTGACAGAGTCAAAAAGTGAGTGGAAGACTCGCTAGAATGGTGGCAACTTATCTCTGAGAAGAGATGTGATTGCTACTCGCATTCACAAGAAGATGATTGTTACAACGAGACTCCAAAGGCCTTTTTAAAATAAGTAAAATAAAAAACCCTAACCTCGGAAGATGAAAGGACAACAGTTTTGTGGACCCGTTTCGGGTATTTTGGTGTATCAACTTCCTAGGGGCGTAACTTTGGCATAGGATATCCATTTGGGGCACACGATAGATCATTACAAATATCTATCCAAGCAATACAATAGTTGGCCAAAATATCATGACGATATATTTTGACTGGACCATGTCCAAAAAATGTCATTTAGGGCCTCAAAACGGCTCCAAAAGTTCAGGACCCCAAAAACTGCTACAAATAGTAAATGGTTCAAGGGGGATGACACTCAAATGGAAGGGATGGTTCCAGCTACAAATGGAAGGAGGCTCCAACCCCCTATTTACAGGCAGCACCCTAAAGGAAGCTCCAACTCCCTAATTTACCAGCTCGAAATGGAAGGAGGCTACAACCCCATTTCCTTACCCTATCCAACTGCCCTGAAATATAAATGTGGACCAATATTTCGCTACCTTTGTTGTTGTAACCGATAACCTTTTGGTGCTTCTATTTCTGATATTTTTGTTTCTGTTACTGATTTTAATATCTCATCAAGACTGCAACCACACATACCTCATACCAAGATCCACAAGAGATTTCTCCAAATCAAATGATTATGAATCACTAAGACATATTTGTTTCTGATTTCTTCAAAATACACACCCTAACATACACATAAAGACATACCCTCAACCTCTAACTGACCTGGGTTTTAGATCTCTAATATTCTGCTTGTCTTCTTCATAGATCTGTGACTTGTACACTGCTTGCTCGTGGATGTCCATGTTTTTCCCTTCTACAACTCGTGGATTACCTCAAAGACATTGTTGTAGTAACATTTCTTTCATACACCAGGCTCCTATAAACTTTACCCTTCGCTAAAATTTGTTTCCTTCATCTCACTTCCTCTGATTTGCCAATATATATTCACATGGAAATATTCAATTGACTCTTCTATGTATATATGTGTTTCCAACAAGGATGTCATTAAAAAATGCAGGAATTTCCGAGAGTCATAAATTTTGACTCGGTTATCCGATTGGGATAAAAATTTATAGGGAGTTGGATCTTGAAGATTTCACTTCCATGTTGATCTAATAAAGCATATCATAATCCATTTCGACACTTTTTCGGGAGCCAAATTACTTCATATGATGCCTCAAATTTGAGTTTTACTGTTTTGCAGTTTTTTTTTTAATTTTTAATTATCAATTATCTCTTCATTTATGCATGTAATCAGAAAAGCAAGTTGGCGAATAGTGTCACTCTAGTTAGTTCTTAGTTATTGGCCAGTTTTAGATTCATCCGAGAATTTTCTAAAATTAGTTGTTTTTTTGAGAATTTACCTTTTCTCTAATTTAGGGCCAACTCATAATGTCTTGTTAATGACATGCAACTTGTTAATTTCACATGCAACTTGTTAACTTCTTTTTCAAGGGTTGACATCAATGATAACCAATCTTTCAACAATTCAATGGCAACCAATCTTTCAACAACTAAAATTTCAACAATCTCCCCCTTTGGCATTGATAGAAAAACTTAGACACAACACTTTGACATGGAAAACACTCATGCTCATGCTGGATACCCCTATCTTCATGCATATTCTCTTTGTTTCCATGACTTTTTTTTTCTCTCCCCCTTTGACATCAATGAAAAATGGTGACTTCTTCTTGGGGTTGCTCCCCCTGTCTATAAGCCTCTAATCTCTACTGATATTTATCTTCATGGTTCTTCCTCGTGTAAATATCTAATAAAAAACATTAAAAAATCATTCAAGTCTTTCATGATTACTTATGCCCGCCCCCTATCGTATTATGCCAAGTTCCATGTAGATCATTATGGGGCTTAAACTACTCCTAGTTTATGTTGAAAATACTCAAAAGTATCCCTCGGAAGAGGTTTGGTGAAGATATATTGAATCTGTTCTTTTCCAACATACTTTACCTTGATGTTGTTTTATGTAACTTGTTCCTATAGAAATTGAAACTTGATTGAAATGTGTTTCGTCTTGGAATGCATCATTGGATTCTTAGAGATACCTACAAAACTGGTATTATCACAGAATATCGGAATAGGCTCATCATATTCCACATGTATGTCCTGCAAAGTTTTCTTCATCCAGAGAACCTGTGTACAACATGTTGTTGTTGCAATATAATCTGCTTCTATTGTGGACAACAATATTGAAGATTGTTTCTTGCTGAACTAGGATACCAGATAATCACTCGAGTAGAAGGTCTCTCCACTTATACTTCTTCTATCATCAACACTTCATGCCCAATATGCATATGTGTATGCAACTAGAGACAGATCATTCCATTTTGGATACCATAATCCATAGTATTTTGTTTCTTTGAGATATCTAAATATTTTCTTTATTTCCATAACATGTGTTTCCTTCAGTGTTGCTTGAAATATTGCAACCTATCCAAATGCTTGCATCACATCCGGTCTTGATGTTGACACATAAAGTAAATTGCCAATCAATGATTTGTAGAGTCTCTGATCTGCATCCTTGGATTTATCATCTTTGCTTAATTTGCAACTAGTCTGCATGGGAGTACTTACGGGCTGACAATCTACCATTCCAAACTTCCTTAGCATTTATTTTATATACTTGGTTTGGGATATGAAAAAACCTTTGTCTCGCTGACATATGCAAAGTCCCCAAAAGAAAGACAACTCACAAAGTAATGAAATTTTGAATTCATTATGCATGTCTTTAGCAAATTTTTGACTCATCATATCATCATCACTTCCAAAAATAATGTCATCAACATAAACTTCAATTATCAATATACTATCTTGATTTACCTTTATGTAGATATTTTTGTTTGCATTGCCTTTCCTGAACCCTTATTGTTGTAGATACATGTCCAATAATTAATACCATGCTCTGGGGGCTTGTTTGAGTCCATACAATGCCTTCTCCAATCTGCAAACATAATCTTCATTTTCTGACAGTAGAAATCCTTCAAGTTTTTCGATGTAGACTTCTTCTAGTTCTTCATTTAGGAAGGTTGATTTTGCATCCATCTGATATACTTTGATTTTCTTAGAACATGCATAAGCCAAGATCAGTTTGACTGCTTCCATTCTGGAAACTTGGGCAAAAAATTCTTCAAAATATATTCATTCAAATTGAGCATATCCCTTGCATACTAACCTTGATTTATTCCTGGTTACCTATCCATCCTCATTCAACTTGTTTCTGAATACCCATTTTGTGTCAATCACATTTTTATTCTTAGACCTTGGAACAAGTTCCCATGTTTCATTCTTCTCTATCTGATCCATTTCTTCTTCCATAGCTTTGATCCTGTGTTCTTTAGTGTTGGCTTCTTCAAAACTGTTAGGTTCAAATGTGGACAA
>JZKD02S1673731.1:658309-693415 GCA_000966675.3 Picea glauca
TAAAACAAATGCAGAAATAAAACACAGAAGACACACAATACAAGAGAGACACAGATATACGTGGTTCACCCAGTGTGGGCTACGTCCACCAGAGAAATTGCCAGGTCCTTCTTTTGTTATTATCCAGCAAATGAAGGGATACAACCTACAGCAAAACCCGTTGTGACTTCCTCTTCTTTCTCTCACAGTCTCCTCTCTCAGAATACAATATTCGCTCTCGTACTTAGCCACAATACATTTCCCTCATAAAAGAGGGTTGCCTTCTAGGGAAAAAACCCTAACATAATCTCTACCGTTAGATCTGCGACCTTATAATGAACGGTCCAGATTTACAATGAAATTACAATATCTTTTATAAGGCAATTTTTGCTTCGGGGGCTTCGCCCCCGAACCCCCGCTGGGGGCCCGTTTGCCCCCAGACCCCCCAGCCGGGGGGATGGACCACCCGGACCCCGTAGAGGGGGTACCCCCCCTCTGCACTCCCCCGCGTGGAAGAGTGTACATACTTCTGGGGTGTAAATACTTCATGGGGTATAAACAGGGCTGAAAGCAAGGACCTCTGAATCAGGAAGATAATGAGGCTCCACAACCAACACCTGTGTGGAATAGTCAATCTACAATTCTTCTCTATGTGTGAAAAACTATTGCATTTGTAGCACTCTACTTCAGTGCTCAATGAGACAAAACTATTTTGGTTTATGTTGTATGATTCATAAGATTTTCTGGGATAATTGTTATTTAAGTAACCTACATATTTGCTTCGGTTCTTGGCATAGGCTCTGTAGTTTACAACTTTATGTCCAAAATTAGTTGTTGGACACACCAAGCACACCATTCAATGTGAGGATCTTTTTACAACTTCTTAAAAAACTTTATTTGGCCATCACCATTCACAACATCATTACTCATTACTTCTATTCACACTTAGTTGCTTGCAAGTAAACATATCTCAATGACATATATTAACAATAAATAACTATGCACCATCACAAATGGAAGGAAGCTCCAACCCCCTATTTAGCATCCAAAGTAGAGTCATGGAAGTGACCTAGAGACTCCAACCGGTGCAAGATGGAGCCTGCACCCTTTTTTAAGATATTGAAGGACAAGGTGCACAGCTAGAACATGTGGTCACCATAGTGGAACAAATCTTGGAAGGACCTGTCACCGAGAAAGTCATTCAAGAATTCGTCGAGCAGGACGCCTTGGCAAAGCAACAAGTTGAGGCAACTTGAGCCAAGCTTGAGGCCTTCAAAGCAGAATAACCCAAATCAAAGTGACTCGGGACGAGTCACATGTATTTGATTTCATAGTCTCTGGAAGATGAAACATTTTAAATCATTTATTGTAGTAGTTTCAAGGGGGATTTGGTTAGCCAAAAACTTTGAATTCTTCCAAGATAAGGAAGTTCCAACATTCTAGTGTGTAACATAGATTAAAAAATTATTTATTAGTATTAAATTACCTCCAAAGAAAACATAGGAGATGGATATGGTTCATCCTCTTATATGTAATGTAGGGGCTTGCAGTTATTTTAATGGGGCTATATTTGTTGGTAATTGGAGTAGGAGGTATATTGTTTCTCAATGATGTTAATATTTTTAAATTCAAGGCATGAACTGGGGTGGGCTCAAAAAATTATGCTAAGTTTTTGGGCTTGAATATCCTACTAAAAGTGGTTATTGAAAAGGAGGTTACAAATATGTAGGTCTTTGGAGATCTAAAACTGGGAATCAATTGAATGATAGGCACTAGCAAGATGTGAACTTTGTATCTACAACCTAATATTGATCAACTGAAATTAATGGCATCAATGTTGTCACACATCTCTTTTCAACATGAGTTCAAGAAACTAAACTCAGGGGTTGGCATCTTGTCTAATGAAA
Source organism: Picea glauca (assembly GCA_000966675.3). Classification (NCBI taxonomy): domain Eukaryota; kingdom Viridiplantae; phylum Streptophyta; class Pinopsida; order Pinales; family Pinaceae; genus Picea; species Picea glauca. Next base: position 660,196 of record JZKD02S1673731.1, read on the forward strand.
GCACGAGGATCCAAGTTTTTCATTTCTAATGGAACAAAGGAATTGGTGCTAGCATCTTTAGTCTGATGATTGCATAGGGATCACAAGTTTGTTTGATTTTACAAATTTCAAGTTTTGAATGATTATATTTATTTGTTTAGTACATATAGGAAAGTATGGATCACAACAATACATATTTGTTGTTGAGGGTAGGTGAAACTCTAGGGTTAATTTTCTTTTGCACAATTGGGTATTATATAGTTGTTTTTGTTTGAAAAAGGACATGGACATGTGCACGAGGCCCACAAGCATTTTTTTCCCCATTCCACCACTGTGTGGTGCATTTGTGAAATCATTGAGCCAATTGAATGCTTGGATATTGTTAATGAAGTGTACAAATGATCCTAACGCCGTCTCTAAGGGAAACCATGTATTTGTTCGCATTTAATTTCTTGTTTTTTTCATTTCCTAAACTATATTAATTTCATGTTTTTTGTAATTTTCAAAGTTAATTTAAAAAATCAACTTCATTTATATAAATTCCATGATTAAATTGCAACACTCTCATTTAAAATGGAACTCAGATACAACCACAAGAAGGCACACCAAACCCCAACCCACAACCAACAAACGTAAACCTGGAAATTGATCAAGGTTTGATGTCTCTTAGATCAATTGTACAAGACTTAAGGAATACTAGAGAGCCCAATTGATTTTCATTGGCCACTTCCTTGGATGCCATTGATCATCCATTGTAAGTTCCCAAGGGAAATTAACCAAATTTGTTGATTACAGGGCCAGGATGTTTGAGTATTACAAGACTGGCTTGGATAAAAAACAAGTGAGAGACTTGAACATCACAAAAAAAAATTTGATGTCATTGTTCATTGATCCTAGAATCAAATTTTTTACCCCCACAATATAGGGGTAACTAAGGATATCATGTCTCGAGGCCCACGAGTAGCATACATGGAGTGTTGAGTGTCAGATTGACCAGTAGAGTCCATAGGGTCCCTCCTACTCATGATTGCATCACCACTTTGTAAATGTATTGAACCTGGACAGAATAGATCTAGCTAGAAAATACTACACACATTTGTAGAGATAAATTGAGAAATAAGAAGAAGAAAAGAAAGAATGGAAGAATTCTCATTAACCGTTATGAATAATGAATAATTTACACATGATATACTCTATATAATTCAATGAATGCGCACTAGAGGAGAACCAGTGTGCCATAGTGGTGGTCTAGAGTGATTTGGACACACACCAACAGTTACGGGAGTGAACTACCACCTAGTCTAGTCTCTCAGGTAGTTTTGGGAGTGAACTGCCACCTAGCTGAGTTAACTAGTCAACTAGTCTTCAGTTAACTAACTGAACAGAGTGTAGTGAGGAGTAGATCTAGGAAACAAGGGTAATGCACTAGTCTAGTGATGATCCCAAGGCAATTGCGCATTAGCATGGTGATGATCCCAATGTTGCATGGTGACAAAACCAATGCAACATCTAGATTCAACTCAACTAGTCAAACTGAAGTGTCAACTGAAAGAGAATATTCTCCAGGTGGAATGTTCTCTCCTAAAATATAGGAGACTGGATAATGACTAATTATGACTGATCAACAAGAAAAAACCTTAGGAAAAATAAATCCTAGGTGTGTGTGAAGTAACTCCAACACCCCCCCTGAACATCACTATGGTGAAAATAAAGAATGGGTCCCAGCAACGAGGCCATGTTAGGTACCCAAATACAAAATATACACTGAAATAAAGTGAGGAAAGAGGGAAACAATCATGGGAAAACCCCCCCCTCAAGGTAAAATGTATGTAAAAAGAAGAACTACAGTTGCTAGGCAGCTGTGTCCTTCAATCCAAGACGACTTCACAGAGAATGGAACTTCTACTCAGTGAAGGTCTTGGTGAAGATGTATGTCATCTGTTTTGTTGAAGGACATAAATGTAGGTCGATGATCCCCTCGTGTACTAAGTCTTGGATGTAGTGCATGTGGATCTCGATGTGCTTCGTCCACTGCCTCTAAACTAGATCTTTGCAGAAATTCAGAGTGCTCTGGTTGTCACACCAGATGACGATCGGTCGATGAAACTGAATTCCCAACTCAGTGAGAAAATGGTGTAGCCACATAGCCTGAATAGTTATTTTAACTACCCCTCTTTAATTTGCCTTGGCAGAATATAGAGCAATGGCAGCTTGCTTCTTTCTCAACCAACAGATAGGCCTGAAACCAATATTAAGTGAGTAACCAGATGTGGACTTGCGATCAGTGCTATCGCCAACCCAGTCAAAATCAGTAAACCTGATGAGATCTAATGTAGATTATATTTCATAATGAATCCCAAAGGTGATGGTTCCCTGTATGTATCGAAGGATACGTTTTGCATCCTTCCAATGGAGCTCATGCGGCTCCTGCATAAACCTGGAAACTGTGCCAACTGCATAGGAGAGGTCTGGTTTGCAGTGTGTGAGATACAACAAGCTCCCCACTATTTGTATGTATAGTGTGTTGTCAACCAGTAGAGTCTCCCCACCATCCTCAAGTTTGAATCCTGATAGAAAAGGAGTCAAAGCAGACTTGCAGTCTATCATGTGAAATATCTCAAGGAGATCTCATGCATACTTGGCCTGAGACAGTTTGATGTCTGATGTATCCTAACTGATATCGAGTCCAAGGAAGAAATGTAGCAGACCCATGTCTGCCATCAAAAACCTGTCATGTAGAATCCTCTTGACTGCAACAATTGTTGAAGATAAGAAACCAGTGATCAACAAATCATCAACATACAGAACTAAGAGTAAAAGTGAATCAGTCATCCCAAGCATGTAGACATTCGGGTCTGATTTACACCATACAAAGTTTTGTGACAACAGGTAGGATTCCATCTTGGCATACCATGTCCTCAGAGCCTGCTTGAGGCCATAAAGGGACTTCTTCAGTCGACAGATCAAAGATGATTCATGCATAAATCCTTGGGGCTGCTCCATATAGATCTCCTCAGAGAGATCACCATGAAGAAATTCATTCTTCACATCCATTTGATGGAATTTCCATCCCTTGGCTGCCACAATGGCAAGTGCCAATCATATGGAATCCATCTTCGCTACTAGAGCGAAGGTCTCATCAGGAACCATTTGTTGGCACAGGGGTAGACCCAGGGTTCAATGCTTCAACATCGCACCAACAAAATCCTAACTACCAGCCCTTTCGGCAACACCTACGAAGAAAATGAAGTCTCACCCGAGGTAGAGGCAAGGGCAGTTACAGGACTCAAGTGTCTACAACCTAGCTGGGACACAAATCTGTGATTACCACACCCTAACAGAGCACTTAGTAGTTATCATTCATTAGTATTTAACCCTTGTTCATAGCGCAAATAAACCATAATTATAGATCAACGTAGTATTCAACAAGACCTAACACATTCAAGAAGCTAGCATATAGAAATAAATCAGATCTAGCAATCATTCACATGGCTAAGCACTAAGCTATCATATCATATGTATTTAAACATTCATGAAGGTAAGCATAAAGCATAAATCATATGAACAATACAACAACCATAATGCACAAAGAAACCATAACACAGGATATACGTGGTTCACCCCTAGCCTGGGGCTACATCCACCAACTCTTCTTCTCTTTATTGTCTTTTGTCAATCATCTACATGAACAAAGCCACAAAATCCTACTCTGCATAGGATAGGAGATCTACGCGCACTTCGCCAGATCCTCCTTCCTCAAGCTAGGTTACAACACCAAGCCTTCTTACAATCTACACATAGGCTTCTTACAACCACTTGCACTTATCTCTGCAAGTGTTCAACACAGCATGCACAAAGCATTTACAACTATTTTCAATTAGCTCACCGTCCAGCTAGGTCTCTCTACTCTTACATCACCTAGCTACTTATTTATACATTACAAAAAAGGGCCTAAACATGGGTAAACCCATGGGCCGACATCCCCATACCCATTACATAAACCCTAATCCCAAAACCACCCTAAAAAGGGGCTAAGATCCCTCAATATCCGCTTCGACTTGCGCTCCATCTTTGACCAGCCTGTCGAAGTCCCAAAATTGGTCAAACATGACCAGTGTTTCCACAAAACCTAGTCAAGGGCCAACAGGCCCGCAACACTCATATGTGACTCGTCCCGAGTCACTCTGATCTGGGTAACTCTGCCTCAAACACCTCGAGCTCGGCTCGATCTGATTCGACCTACTACTTTTCTAGGGCCTCCTACTCGGCAAACTCCTGAATAATTTCCTCATTCACAGGTCCTTCCAAGTTTTGTTCTACTACGGTGACTACTTGTTCTAGTTCTTCTCCTCCTCCTTCAATCTCCTCAAAAAGTAGGCAAGCTGCATCCTGGACTACCTGGAGCTTCTAAGTCACTTCCATGAATTTTCTCTATATGGCATGGACCTACTATTGAACAGTGTGTTGTTCCTATGATCTTTTCATCCTCTCAACTGCTAACAGGAGCTTCAGCTGTGCTTTTACTGTTTATGCTTGTTGTTTTGCCTCCTGGAGTTGTGACTCCAGTGTCTTTAGTTCAGGGTCCTCTGTAAGTCACTCATAAGTCTGCGCACTTCAACTACTAAGCTATTTGCATTCCAAGGCTAATTCTTTGATTCTCTTAACTGTGCTCCTATCAGATGCTTCTCTTTGGTCTCGCACATCCTGCGAAGTTCTTGGCACTGTTTGTAGCTCTAGATATGTTATTCTCTGTTGAAGTTGTTGGATGGCTTCAGCAATATTCGCCACTTGATTCTCCACTGGGTCTTCCTCCCTTTGCTCTAAGCCTGTCAGAGAGAGTTTTTCTCTGTTGACTACTTATTTAACTCTGACCTACTCCATGAGAAGTTGTTCTTTCTCCTATTGGATTTGCTCTCTATCCTTTGTGAACTTCGCTTGGAGGTTGTCTTTTTCCTGTTGACTTCCTCTTGTACTTGCTTTAGGGATTTTGTGTCCTATACTTTTTCTTCTTAAACACGATGGAGGGGAGATTCAGTCGCATCTGCTATTCTGCAGAGATGGGCAGGCTCATCTCCCAGCTATGTTTCTTTTGATGGTGGAGGCGTAGTAGACATTGCGTGGGTGGAGTGAAGGGATTGTTTTACCCCTCTCATCTCTACTTCAATATTTTTATACATGGTCTCTTTTTTCTCTTCACTGCGCTGTAATATATCTTATGAGATATCTGATACGAAAACAATGATGATGACGTTTTCATCCATCATGAGCATAGTCTACAACTTGGGTCTACTAGCTTTTTACTTCTTACGCGATGTAGGTTTTGTGGGGGAAACCTTTATTTTCTTGGATGTCTCAGCCTCATCAATGGGATCCCTAGGTGGTGTTACTTCACCTTGCTTATAATTGTCTTCTTCTCCATTGTTCTCTTCTTTGTCTACTTCATCATCACCTCCTCCTCCCGGTGATTCTGAAGTAGTCTCTTTTGATGCGTTGTTCAACTTCTGTACCTCTTTTGTCTTCTTCCTTATGCTACTTCCAGGTACATCTTACTCTTCGCGAGTAACCACTGGACTTTCGATTAGGTTGGGGTCGAATAGTTCATCCTGGTCAACTGGGATAAGGAAAAATGTAGGCCATTCCTTAGTTATTTCTTCCATGTCCTCCTCTGTGAGCTTATAGTATCTCTATAGCTCTTCTTTGTGTTCATCTACACGCGTAGTGATATAAATAAAATGTCTATCCACGCAGAACTTCGCATAGGGCCTGAACCTGTGAAGGGTGTTCGGTGTCATACAAGGGAAGGACTCAATATCCCTTTTCAACTGTAGGTAGTAGTTGCAGAACACCACGTTCGAATTCCATTGTTTCCCCATGTCTCTTGATTACCAAAGAGTGGTGAAATTCACAGCTAGAGGTTTGGATGGTTCAATCTCAGGGAAGGTCGCACCTTCCGGCATCTCCTGAGAAATGAACGTGATGAGGATCAATGCCAATTGAAGTGGAAATCGTAGCCCTGATTCTGAGCTTCACGGCATTCCTTCCCTAACTATTTGAAGAGGTAGCTCATCTAGTTCATTTGTATCCCTTCCATGCATTTTCCCGCGAGATCAACAATGAACCTTGTGACTTGCGTGGGTATGTTATTTCTTACTATCTTACCTACAATCAACTAGTAGGCTAGGTGCATTGCACCATTCTGTATGGAGGCTACCTTGTAACCCTTCTTCCCCTTTTCCACATCGCTATAGGTGTCTTTGATTTTTTGTGCCAAGGCATGGTCTGCAGCCTTCCCCCAGTAAAAATCTTGTGGGTCTAGTCCTTGCATGCTCAATCTAGTGATCTGATGGATCAGCGTTGGATCGACGGTGATGCATCTATCTAGCCACAGATAAATTCCATGGAAGCATGACAGCAGGAACTTAACACACGCGTTAACCTCCTAGTGCCTTCCACAATGGGGTATCTTCATTACGTTCAGAATAGTGGACCTCACGATGTCCATAGTCCATGGTTGGGGGATTATCTTCAACTTCTTCCCCTTTGTCCTAGTCAAGTACTTATGAGGTGCGAGCATGTTGTAGTTCTTGTGATATCCTAGGTTATAGTCATTGATCTTCAACATCAGAATATTATCTAGCTGTGGCTTGACTACGCGTATCCCCTTTGGGAGGTATGCGGTAATCAAGGTGTAGTCGAAGTCCCTCAGGACACTGAAAGACTCACCGCGTCGGCCAGAGGTGGGATGTCATTGAGCATTATGGATGGGATGAGCTTCACATTCGCCAAGTCATCACGATGCTTGGTTCGTTTCTCAGTCACATCTCAGGATGGTTCAGATCCACGAGTAGTCGACGGGGAGGCTTGCACTCCTCACGTCGATGAGGCTTGAATTCCTACAGACATCACCTTCTCAACCATAAGGTCAATTAGAATTTCTTCGAGATAATTTTCTACTGCACTGAGTTCATCTGACATGCATGCTCAAGATCAGGCATCTCAATTCGGTGATCAAACACTCAATGTAATAGAGCGGGTGGTGAATTCTCAATAGGCACAGTGAGATAACAATGAATTCTCTTGTAGGCTTGGATACAATTCGCAAAAGTGTTCTCGATGCAACAGTCGACGGAATAAATAGACAACGTCATAACGGATTCTTCCAACGGGTCAAAAATCCTTCATCAATGCAGTTCCATTAGTTATGGCGTGGTCCCAATGGTCCAATGGTGAGCTTTCTGATCATAATTATCGTTCTAACCATTCGGGAGCATCGATCTAATGGTCATTATGCCTGCAATGGTCAAATTGCTCTTCCATGGAGAAGTGCCAATCTGTGTTGCTCTGATATTCCGGTGAAGTTCAAGCTCTGTAAATATCCCTTCTGCAAAGCCCTTTTTGGTACCTCTTGCAATTTTTATAGCTTTGCTTTCTTCTTGCTGAGCTTCCTAGCCTTCTTTCCTGTGATCTGTATCTCGGTATTCCTCTTTCCAATCTTGTTCTTCTCTGTACTCAACATAGTAACAATGCACTGATGTGATTATTTCATAGGGTTCGAGGGTAATACTTCTTATTTTTCTGGAGTAGGTGCTCTACTCTCTTGCACGAACAGGTGTTTCAAGTCTTTCTGGGTTCTTTCAACTTCAACAACCAGATCTCTAGTCCTCTTTAGCTTTGATAGGTCTTCTTGTTTTTTCAGTAAGTGTGATATTCTCCTAGCCATGAAATCCCTTAGTTCTTTCTTTTTCTGTTCTAGATCTTGCTCTCCTTGTTTTCTTCGGATCTGTTCTTTCTCAACCCAAGTTTTTCCTAGCAAAATAGAAAATGGGGTATTGTTCTCAACAAATTTAATGACCTCAAATTCTTCCTCTGTCGAAGTTCCATGAGTATTCATAGATATCTGGGTAAGTATTCCACGTAGGGCTATCATCTTTCCTCTAAATAATCTTATTCCTCCCAATGAAGGAATCATAGCAGGCTTTCCCAAAATTTCCCAAGTTCTTTCTGTCATGATATTCACCTATGTTTCTTCATCCAGAACACAGTCTATGTCGAAGTCTCCTATTCTTGTTTCTAGGCACTCTTTTTCTTTTAATATCTTTAATAGATTGGTGTCTCTGTGGTTATTTAGGGTTTCTTTCATCTGTAATAATACAGTCTCTGATTCTTCCTAGGATTCTATCATATTCTTAGTTTCTTGGCCTTCTTCATGGTTTTCTTGTCTCATATTCATCTTCTCAACTTTAGAAATCATTCTAGGGAAATCCATAACTTCATGATCCACAACTTTGCAACAAATACAAGTAGGGTTTCTACCAAGGAATTCCTTAGCCAGATGTCTTGATCTTCTGCAACTATAACAAAGGGTTAATCTTCTTTTTCTCTTAAATTATCCCCAGCCTTTCTTGTACTGAGCACTAGGATCACAGTACCTAACCTGCAAAAAAATCTTTCTAGGATCCTGTATCTATTTGTTAGTCCAAAAATCCTTTCTATGCATAGGAATAACATATCTTTCACAATTTCTATTAGATCTACACATATCAAATCTTATGTCTTCTAGTTGTGCCCTAGTTTTCAGACTAGGACAAAATTGATCAAATATACCTAGATCCATACTTTCAGAACAAAAATTTCCACTTATCTTACCTTTATCACAGAAAAAAGATTCAATATATTACCTCTTTTCTTCATATCTGACTTCTCTTCTTAGCACAGATCTTCACAAGTCATGTAGAATATTGTGCACTAGGGAAACAGATCTATGCACAAAGCTTTCTATTTTCTTCAGTTTCCAACAATCACAGTTTCAGGTCCCAGCAAAAGAACCATTTGTTGGCACAGGGGCAGACCCAGGGTTCAACGCTTCAACAATGCACCAACAAAACCCTAACTACCAGCCCTTTTGGCAACACTTGCAAAGAATATGAAGTCTCACCTGAGGTAGAGGCAGGGGTGGTTGTAGGACGCAAGTGTCTACAACCTAGATGGGACACAGATCTGTGATTACCACACCCTAACAAAGCACTTAGCAGTTATCGTTCATTAGTATTTAACCCTTGTTCACAACGCAGATAAACCCTAATTACAAATCAACGTAGTATTCAACAAGACCTAACACATTCAAGCACTTAGCATATAGAAATAAATCAGATCTAGTATTCATTCACATGGCTAAGCACTAAACTATCATATCATATGTATCTAAATATTCATTAAGGTAAGCATAAAGCATAAATCATATGAAAAATATAACAACCATAATGCACAAAGCAACCATAACACATGATATACATGGTTCATCCCCATCCTGGGGCTACGTCCACCAACTCTTCTTCTCTTTATTGTCTTATGTCAATCATCTATATGCACAGAGCCTTAAAATCCTACTCTACATAGGACAAGAGATCTGTGCGCACTTTTCCAGACCCTCCTTCCTCGAGATAGGTTACAACACAAATCCTTCTTACAATCTACACACAAGCTTCTTACAACCACTTGCACTTAGCTCTGCAAGTGTTCAACACAGCATGCACAAAGCATTTACAACTATTTGCACTTAGCTCACCGGCCAGCTAGGTCTCTCTACTCTTACATCGCCTAGCTACTTATTTATACATTACAAATAAGGGCCTAAACATGGGTAAACCCATGGGCTGACATCCCCATACCCGTTACATAAACCCTAATCCCAAAACTGCCCTAAAAAGGGGTCGAGATCCCACGATCTCTACTTCGACTTGCGCTCCATCCTCGACCAACCTATTGAAGTCCCAAAATTGGTCAAACATGACCAACGTTTCCACAAAACCTGGTCAAGGGCCAATAGGCCCTCAACACTCACCTGTGACTCTTCCCGAGTCACTTTGATCTGGGTAACTCTTCCTCAAATGCCTCGAGATTGGCTCGAGCTGATTCAACCTACTACTTCGTCAGGGCCTCCTTCTCGGTGAACTCCTTAATAACTGCCTCATTCATAGGTCCTTCCAAGCGTTGTTCGATTGTAGTGACTACTTATTCTAGTTATGCTCCTCATCCTTCAATCTCCTCAAAAAGTAGGCAAGCTACATCCTGGACTGGTTGGAGTTTCTGAGTCACTTCCATGACTTTGCTCTATATGGCATGGACCTGTTGTTGAAAAAGGTGTTGTACCTAGGATCGTTTCATCCTCTCTGTTGTTCCTGAGTTTATACTTTAAGGCTCTAAAGTATACTGTCAAGGCATCTGAAAAGGTAGAGAGAGTTAAGGGTAAAAATATCATTCATACGAAGAAGGGCTATGGATGGTTTCTTAATTGTCTCTGTCTAGCTTCCCAGTTTTCCTGTATACTAATATCCCTTTCAATTGTTTCCCATGAACATTCTAACTCAACCCAGTTACTTTCTATTTGTAAGATGGTGTTAAATAAATTTAAGGCAATGCTTGTTTGATCTGATATGTCGGGATCATTATTGGGTTGTCTTGTAACCGGTACAATCATGAGGGATAAAGACTGAAAAGATGAATTCTTGTGTTTTCTTTTAGGGTTTGCTATTTCTATTTCAAAATATGTAAGAATAACTCCAAAACCTTGAATTAATAGTATGAAGAAACTAAAGGTCGTTTCTGGTATCTGAGTTAAATTTTGAAAAGGGAATATGCATGAAATGAAAAGAAAACATAAAGTTGTTGAACAAGGTGAGGCATCAATTAAAGAGGAATCTCACTTTGTGACAGAAGAAGAAAATAGTTAGGCAAAACTCTTAATGAAGCATATGATATTGAAATCTAAAACATTTACAGGTCTTGTACCTACTGATAGATGATACAGAGAAAAAACTATAAATGATTAAATTGCAAGAATAATTAATCACCATAGTAGAGGTTGTACTAAATTGCAGTTAAGCATTCATCAAAGAGATATATGAAAAATATGAAACAACAGAGAAGCACATAACTCAAACTTGACCAGATCTGGAATCTTCAATCTGTATTTGTATTAATTCAAAAATATCTTCAAATTCTTCTTTACAATGCGCCCAGAAAAAGCCTTCTTTCAGTCTCATGAAATTATACTTATACAAGATCACTAATACATTGATGGTTGGTGATTTCCTAACTCGTAGGGGCAAACGGTTACAAAAATGAAAACCTCAACCATTTGCATGATTATATTTTATTTTTCTATCGTCTTGATTTCCTTGGCTATTCTCTTGTTTTCTGCTATGTTGGCCTCCCATACTTTGAGCAGAATATCGCCTCTGATTTGCTCTGTGACAGATAGATTTGGAGTTTTTGATACCTCTTCGTTTCCTGAACATACAACTACCTTTTGGAAAGTAGCCCTTGCTGCTTTAGCTTCTTTTTCTTTAAAAACAATGTTATCGAAAGAATTGCTTACTTCTTGAAAATAATTCTGAATAATCTCTACTTTGGAGACTAATCTTTGTTTCCCAGTTTCTATCTTTGCATGCACCTCCAGTGACTAGACCTGCAAAAATTTCAAATCTATAACCTAGCCTTTCATTGAATTCATTTTAGCCTATAGTTGTCTTACCAATTCTTCTTGCCGAATAACCTGTATTTGGATAGTCTGCATCTTCTTGTTCATCTCGTCTAGACTTGACTTAAGCGATTGAATTTCCTATTTTTCAATAGCCCTGACTTGATCCAAAACTTTATTTATTTCTTCTCTAATATTTTCCTCGGTATTTTTTAATTGGCCCTGCAACTGGGCTATCATGTGGTCATTTTGTTTCAACCTTGTTCTCATATTGTCAATAGTGAATATATTTGTTGTTGCCAGAGCTCCCATGGAGCCTGCTACCTCTATAGAAAAATCTTCTTCTTCCAAGTTATGCCCATCTACCAACATTCTGTGCTTCTTTACCATACCACCTTCTCTCATATACATCTCCTGATTTAACAAAGCCTTCCTCTTTTTACTAAAAAGGTAATCAAACAGAGGTATCTCTTCTCTAGAGATAGGGGTAAGGTCACTAGCATATATGACTCCCATTAGAGGGAGCCCAAAGCATACTGTAAAGGGGTCAAGGAAGCAATGGGATTATCTAGCTCTGTGGATTTTGTTTCCCCTGTAGTCTTGGGGGTATCAACATGGATAGTAGATGACAAAGGGGGAGTAAATTGACTGGACTTGGGAGGTGTCCCAAACCTTCTTTCTTTTTCTTCTCCTAGATTCTCTGTCTGTGGAACTTATTCATTTTGTGAAGACCTTTTGGCCCCCTGTGGATTTTCCTCAATGTCTACTTTATCCTACGCTTTATGTCCAAAACCTGGGGGAGTGTTTTCTTGTTCTGGAGGAGGTGTTGTTGCTTCTCCCTGTAGTACCTTGGGAAAACCACTTCTTCTATGTCTCTGGAAGGTTAGAAAAATGGTTTGCAAGTTAGATTGTAATGTCTGTACTCGGCCTAATACCTCCTCATAGGTTTTGGCCCCTTTGAAAATGTCATCGCAAGGGGATTTCTCATGTTCATATGCTTTCATGCCATAGTGATCCATGTGATTTCCCAATGTTTGATAAGGGTCGTGTTTTTTGTGTTCGAGATCCACCAACTTGACCTCCTCTAGAGTTGCAGCTTCAACCTTGGAATGACCCGAGTTGAGTAGCGAAAACTTCCCAATCTATACAGGGAAGACTAGCTAGAACTTCTTCTAAGTTGTCTTTAATTCTATCCCAATGCCACCCATTATTATCTAATAGGCTACCTCCCTGCACACCAGTCTACCAGGAAGGAATTTCGAGAGCACGTGGGGGGGAATTGAACATCCGAAAACCCTAATATAGGAGAAATTATCCTCAGTAAACCAATCGGCAACCGCCTTGAGGTTTCCTATGACTAACTCTGAAATACGAAGGGGTGCACAGCCATACAACATCTGATGCACCAATATCACCATGAAATGACAAATTTCATAAAAAGAATCCTTAGAATTTTCTTCCCACAACTTAGAATTATATTCATGAATAGGTTCGGTGCAGTTTGGGTTCCAACCCCAATTCATCAAAGGGAAAGGAGTTGTGAAACATATAACATCCATAATGTATGCGAGCATGTAAAAGGCTACTGGTCAGCCACTGGATCTCGTGGTTTGATACTCTATAACTTCCTTATCTACGTTATATGACATAATCTTGTTCCAATTGAAGTTATAGCCTTCGGCTGCTTCATGTAAAAGGGCCACCCATTCTGCAGGGAAATGGGTAGGACTTTTCTTCCCGAAAAGTCTACATAGCATCATAGCCACATAAACCATGTACTCATTCAATGAGGCTGTGGCATAAACGCCATGGGTATCGGACCTGAATTTTGTGGGGTGTCTCCACCAGTCTTTGATTATGCCGAGGTATGTTTGGTATGCCTCTGTGCAGTCTTTCCTTTGAAATTCACTTATGAATTATTTATTATAAATATATTTAGAATTGGGTGACAGTTTGTACATTAATTGTATATGATCTGGTCTAAAAGAACCGACGACGACCCCTTGGTTGTCCAAAATGCCTCTCATCTTCACATTTTTCCTCTCTAAAGCTCAACTGATCATATTGTTGTATGTCATGAGTCATGGGCGCGTAGCTACTTTGTGAAGTTCAGACTCTGCTATGTCCTGGAGTTTGTTATCAGAATCATCGGGAAAATTCTTGATTTTGTAGTCCAAGGTTTAGAAAATTTTCCTCCAGGATTTGATGGAATCAATGACATGCGGTGTAGTATTAGAGATGACATCTCCTTTCGGGCTCGAGCTTTCAGTTGCTTCTTCACTTTTCTTAAGTGCCATAATGTTCGCACTAGACTGAAAACTTGTTTGCAGAGGAAAAATATATAAGCCTGGATAAATGCAACTCACCCCTGATTATAAAAAAAATAAGAATGAAATTCAAAATACAGAACCTTTATTAACCTTTAACTTGTCTTACAATGAGCGTACTGACATAGGCGGTAAGGAATTAATGTTTTAATGAGGAAGATACGCCTGGAGATATGCCTTCATGTCAAAAATATCTCCATTTGTCTGTTATTAATACTACCGCATTTTGGAAATTTCAAACTGGAGTTTCGAAAGGACTGCTTTCAACAAATCCCAAAATGCGAAACGCGAAAAGTAGTTTAGTCATTATTAATCTCGTTTTAAACTAACTTATTTTAGTTTTAGACTTTGTTAAAAAATTTGTGATTTCGCATTTCGGAGTTTCAGGAATCCTGTACCCAAGAGGTATGTCATAAGAAAACCCTGAATCGCAAAAGATTGATGATTTGTTGATTGTATTTAAGAGTTTAATTAATCATGATTAAAGGGTACTTTGTGAAAAGCGCGTCGGGACTTATAACATTCTTTTTTTTTATTTCTTTTAATATAAATCCTTTTCAGGATTTCGACACCAAGACTCTGGAGTTGTTAACTAAGAATCATACCTCGTGAAAAGTCAAATCCTTTTCAGGATTTTGACACTGAGAATCTAGAGTTGTTAACTAAGAATCATACCTCATGAAAAGTCAAATCCCGAAACCCGAAAAAAATCGAAAGATTTTTTTTTACTCCTTTTTAGAACTAAGGGTGGCCCCATGACTAGGAAAAAACAAAGTTTCAGGTTTAAAGGATAAAAAAATTAAACTTCGTGTCAACATTAGGCTCCATCTAGGGATCTTGTTTCCTTGTGGGATGAGAAGAACATGTAGATCAAGTGCCTTCATTGGGTAAATGGGGTTGATAATTCGACTATGTGACACAGACCATGAGAAAAACCAAAACAGGGTTTTAGGATCTCTACATTTGACTTTGAAAATTATTCAAAAATAAAACATTCGATGATCTCGAGTCAGGTTCTCAATAGATTTCATTTTCTAAAAATGACCTCAGATCTGTGTAAGATAATCAAAACCAAATTAACCATTCTACCAGGTTTTACCTGATTCTGTTTGCATCAAGATAAAGTAATTTCGATGTGTTAAATTAGGGGATCCCAGAAACGTATAATGTAAATCTAGCTGAAAGAAGAAAAGTTACCAGAGTGTCTTGTAATTCATCTATAACAGCCTTATCAAATATAAGTATATTATTGCTTCACTACCAGCGAGCTTGTTCAGTACCCCGGTGAAGTTATCAGACTTCCCATATTGAATTTTCTTTCACCACTTCATTGTTTTCTAGCATTTAAATGTTGAGATGAGGGCAATCAATATAATGAATTTCCTTTCTTCATCTCTTTGGACTAGATGGGGGAAATCAATATTGAATTTCCTTTCACCATCTGTCTGTATATACTTTTTAATATGAAGTGAGGGCAATCAATCAGTATGTAATATACTCAGGAAGATATATGCTTGAATTTTTTAACAACAAAGGCATGTTAACTCACTTAAATAGATCTGGGCTAATCTTCTCTCTTGCCTTCAAACATCATTGGCTTCAAGGAAATTCTTAAGGGAAACTTCTTGATATCTTTTTAAGGAATTTCCTTGAGAAAAACCATTCAGTTTATCCCTTTTAGGAAGGCTAATAAGGTTAGGATTAACCTAGACATACTTTTGGTTCAACTAAAGTTAAAGAACTATAAACTCAACCTATTCTCGTTTTTGAAGGTTTGTTCGAGATTTTTCACAACCAAAACGAGACCTTTCTTTTCTCAGGGAACTTAAGGTAAATCATCTAGGGTAAGGCGAGGAGTAGGCTTTACTGTGGTTAAGGGTAGGGTAAGGGGATTCAAAAAAACTTTTGCACATATGACTCTTCTTAAGGACTTTCTTAGTTAACTTTCATAACTTTTCCTTAAATCTCCCCTTTCTTTTTCACTTCCTTATTTGAAAATTCCAGTGATAATATTAGCATCAATTGAACTAATGATTTATTAATTTGTATCTTTTAGGGTAATTTAGCCTGAATTTTCAGAGCAGAATCCCATACCTTGGTAACTCCTATGTTTCCAGCCAAAAAGGCTATTAATTTATTACCTTTTTCATTGGAAGATATTTAATATATATATATGTGTGTGTGTGTGTGTGTGTGTGTGTGTGTGCCTATCACCTTTTTAGCATCTCTAGTCTCTTGGTTCGTCAACAACTTTCCTGTGAAATAAATAGCATAATAATTGTCAGGAAATCTCATGAATCAAAATTAATTTTTTTTTTTTGAAATCTTAAAATAAAAAACTTACCGAAAGGAATGGACTATACAGTAAGAATGAAAAAAAACCGATATGTACAATGAGAGTTCAGAAACATATTACTGCATGAAGTGTTTAATGTGTCGCCCATTTACAGGGGCATTGAGAATGTCTCCATCGAGGTTTTCTAATGAAAAATCATTTTTTTCCCTCGGAAGCCGAAATCTTATATGGGCCTGACCAGATTGGATCAAACTTGCCATGTTTACCAGTGTCTTCTTTCCTGGTTTCCCATTTCAGGACTAGATCGCCAGGGAGGAAATCTCTATCTTTATCTTTTTTATCGAATAAGGCCTTCATTTATCCTGATATCTCTGTAACCTTTCATTTACTTCGGCCCTATTTTGTTGAACTTCAACCATCTGGTTTATCCTCTTGGTAACGTCATTGGGTTCTTCATTTGAATCTTGCCAAAGTTTCATTACTGACAGGGCAAGATTTATTGGTAAAATGATGTCAGTGCCATATACCATCTGAAAAGAGGAAATCCCAATTGATCTTTTGGTACTTATTCTGTTGGCCCATAGAGCATATTTTAAATGGATAGGCCATGTTTTCTTGTTTCCATTCAAAACCTTTTTGATCACGATGATCAGACTTTTATTAGATGATTTAGCTAGACCATTACCCTACGAATAGTAAGTTGTGGAGTGTCCTAGTATGATGTTATATTTTTGGCAAAAGATGATCATGGCCATTGACTTAAATGCTTGAGAATTATCAGTGACTATCTTCTAGGGACAACCAAATCTGGATAAAATGTTTTCTTCTAGGAAACTAATTACTACAAAGTAAGTTGCATTTATTGTGGAAATAGCTTCCACTCATTTAGTGAAATAGTCTATAGCAGTTAGAATCCACTTGTGTTGAGTGTTGGAGTGTGGATGAATTTCCCCAATGAAATCAAGACCCCATTGCTGAAATGGAGCTTCGGTTTTAACCGGAACTAAAGGTAAATATGGGACTTTCTACTTACCTGTAAACAACTGACAAGAAGTACAAGTTCAGAATTTAGTGTTCACATCTGTGAATAATTTAGGCCAATAATATCCGGTTCTTAAGATTTTATAAGTTGTTGCCTGCTAAGCATGGTGTCCTCCACAACCTCCCACGTGGAATTCATCTATAACCCTTTCTGTTTCGGTCTCGACTAAGCAGCTCAGCAGGAAACCTAGGGGGTCTTTCCAATACAATTTACCATCTATGATACAATATGTTACAGCGTGTAACTTCAGTGTCCTAGTTTTAGATGGGGTTAACTCACTAGGACATTGAAGGGTCAGTAGGTAAGAAACAATATCGCGATACCAGACTGAAGTAGAGAACGTGTCTTGAATCTCAGTTGTGGGTGCAGTGATGTCAAGCTCATCTATTTCTAGAAATCCCTCGTTCTCTTGCAGCTGATTTATCCCAAGTTCTTTTAAATTTGATTCGGCTAGCAATTTGGCCAAACCCTGACCTTTGATAATTTTAGTTGGTTTGACTTCTAGGTCAAACTCCTGAATTTTAGCCAGCCACCTGCCTCTTCTTCCGTCGTTGTCCGGCTGCACCAGTATATCTTTAACAGAACTTGAAGGCACGTAAGCAATGATCTTTCAGTGCAATACGTAGGTTTTGAAAGCCTTGAGAGATTTTACCATTGCATAAGCTTGTTTTTCCAATATGTCATATTTCATCTTAGCGTCTCTGAGACTTCTGCTAAAAAATGCAATAGGCCGCTCAAAACCTTCCTCATTTTTCTATAACAATACAGCTGTGATTGTATTTTCAGAGGCAAAAGAAAAAATCAAAAACTCTTTTATGTAATCTAGGCTTGCTAGGACTGGTTCTTCGCTTATTACTTTCTTGATACATTGAAACGATGCTTTGGCTTCATTTGTCCACTTCACCTCACTATTCTTTTTAAGCATATATGTAATCAATTTTACAATTTCGGCAAAGTTAGGGATGAATCTTCTCAAGTTTATTTTTCCTAAAAACAACTGAATTTCTTTTATGTTTCTAGGAATATTTATGGTATCTATCGCCTCGACCCTTTTGGGATCGATTTTGATTCCATATCTAGACACGATATGACCCAAGATTTTACCTTCTTGCATTGTGAAATGGGATTTCTTGGGATTACGTGACAAACCAAATTTGCGACATTTCTCGAAAGTTTGTTTGAGATGTGTTAGATGTTCTGCATCAGATTTAGAGAAAACAGTCAGGTCATCAAGATAGATAACGACGAACTTATCTCTTTCGCCCATGAAAGTGATATCCATGGCTTGTTGGAAAGTTTCCCCTACATTCATTAAACCAAAAGGCATTTTGTCATACATAAAGGTACCCCAAGGGGTAGTGAATGCAGTTTTTTCTTTGTCATCTTGATGTACTGCAATTTGATTGTAACCTGAAAAACCATCAATCATGGACATTCTTTTAGCTCCAACTACTTTTTCCAAAACATGATCCATCTTAGGTAATGGATAATTGTCCTTAAGTGATGATCGATTATGGTTTCTAAAATCTACACACAGTCTAATCTCACCGTTTTTCTTTTTCACTGGGACTAAATTGGCTACCCACTCAGAGTATCTCAGTGGAACAATGATTTTAGCATCCAGGAGTTTTTTGACTTCTTTTTCTATTACCGGTACTAGGATAGGGTTAATATGCCTAAGTTTTTTCTTAAAAGGTTTGACACCTGGTTTCAGAGGAATTTTATGTTCCATTATAGTAGTGTCATAAGTTCTCAATTCGTCATAAGACCAAGAGAAAACATCTATTGTCTAAGCAACTCAGCATACTTACTTTTTATTTCAGGTGACATATATTTGGATAATTTCACCAACCTACGATTTTCTTTGGTACCTATATCGCAATCCTCGACCTCCTCTTGCTGAGGTTGTAAGATAGACTTCAAAGGGATGTCATCATTATTAAATAGCCTTTCTAAGGGGATCAGACCCTTAGGTATCTGATTATTTTTTAAAACAAGCATCTGGTGGTTAGCGATTTTATCTTGGAACTCTTGGGGGTCTTCGCCTTCCTGCATGATCCAAATAGGGTCATTCTGGTTTTCTTGGTCGACATGCGTTTCGTCAAAGTCATCTACTATCTCTAAAAACTTTTGAAGTTGTTCATCATCCTCAAAAACTTTCCAATGTTGTATGTTATTCGGTATGGAAGGCCTATGTCTCATTAGTATATGGTATTTTAGTTTGAAAGCAGTGGGAGGTGTGAACGTTGAAGCTGCTTTGGCTAATGCATCTGCCTGTTGATTTTCTGCTCTTGGAATATAGTGAATATTGACAGAGGAGAAAACGTTTTCGATCAGATCCCAAACACAATTTCAGTAAGACCTTAACCTAGGATGTTTGGCCTGGTATTGACGATTTACCTGTTTCACAATTAACTTTGGATCGCCAAAAACTTCCAAGTTTTTAATTTTCATTCTCCTGGCATCTTCTAATCCTAACACTAAGGCTTCATACTCGCATACATTATTAGTGTGGTCAATGTTCCACTGTAACCTATAATAGAAAGGGATAACGAATTTGTCACCAAGTGCCACAAAGAGCACTCTAGCCCTTGCTCCAAAATAAGACAAGGCACCATCAAAAAACATTTTCCAAACACCGGTGCTATATACATCTTTCTTTATTTGTTGTTTTTCTTTTTTATTTTCTGTACAACTTTCCTCTATACATACATCAATATCGTCATCGATAGATAAAACACAATTGCCTAAATCTTGATTAGCAATATAAACAGGGTAGTTATTTGGGTTATGTGGGTCACTTTCTGTGAATGCCAACCTGGTTTCTCTGTACAAGCGCATGAAATGTCCTCCAAAGAACAATATTGTGGCATACATCATGTCAAGTTGGAGGGATCCTCCAAGTTTAGAGCCCCAAGACCTGGATAAGAGCATACCATACTTCGGGGGTATATCGACGACAACCACATCCATTAGGACGCTTTTTACAGGTATTTGTGCAAGGTTAACAACTAAGTCTTTTATCATGCCTATACACTTAACTTTTCTTGAATCAAATGAATATAAATCTCCATAAGGTCTAGTGATTTCAAGACCAAGTCTATCCATAATGGCTTTAGGAATTACATTATGAGAGGCTCCATAATCTAACATGCAATTATGGAGCATGTGATTGTACACAGTCAGTGTGATATAGAAAGGGGCAACAATGTCTTTGGCAGCTTCGAAATGTGGGCTGAAAATTATGTTAGGCTTGTCATCTTTCAAATTTATAACATCGGCCTGGCTTTTGTTTTCTGAAAAACTAATTAATTTAGCGATTTGTTTTCTGTAAATTGCATTTTTTGCCAGTTCGACAAGGGGTATAGGGATTTTGATTTTATTTATTTCATTTTCCAAATTAAAACTTCCTATTGTTTTGTCGATCTCTATGGTTTGGGTTTCTAACCCCTTCTTTTCATATTTCCTTTGTTGTGAGGTTTTCGTTTCAATTACAGAAACCTCCGTTTTTGTGTGTTTACATCTGATGTTTCCATTGACTTTGTCTTGGAAAGCTGTGTGTCAGTGATCTTAGTTTTTGCAATCCTCTTTTCAGAGATTTTTGAAACTGTCTCATCTGTTTCACCCCTAGGAAGAATATTTTTCACTAGGGCAGTTTTGAAGCTCTTGTTTCTAGGCCTTAGATTGTACTTCTGATGAAATTCGGCCATTATATCATATGTGATTCCCTGATAGGTTGAATCTTCTATAAAACTGTTGTTCTTGTTATTCTTAGATCTATGTTCTGTAGTTAAAGATTTTTCATAATCTTGTCTCATTATACAAGGTTGTAGGTAGTCATCGCCAAGATTATTTATATTTTCTTCTAACTCTTCAAAATCCTCCACATCTTCTGCTCCTATAAAGTTTTCGTTTTTAAAGGGGGTTTGGATTTTTTGATCCTCATTCTTAATTTGTCTTGGTTGATTTTGAGGGTTATGATTCCTTCTGAAATCCTTTCTAGGAAAATTCTCATTCTTCGCTTGATCTAGTTCCATTCTTGATATATTATTTGACAGTTCTTTGATGATTCTCGCCATATCATCCATTTTGTCTTCCGAAGATCTTCTTGATCCAGACGGTCCCCCTTGATCTCTATATCTTCTGGTTTCTTTGTTTCTAGTTTCAAATTTGGTTTTTAACTTTCCTGATGCCATCATATTTGACTCAATTTCTAAGGCATCATCTTGCATTTTGGTGAGGTCTACTGATCTCCTCTCCCTTAATAACAGGGAGAAATCAGGGTCGAAATCTCCAACGAAGGTTACTTTCGCTACAGGTTGTGAGGGTTTGACCTCGGTTGGAATATTATTATACAATTTGTTGAACCTTTGAGTGAACTCGAGGACTGATTCGAATTTTTTCTTTCATAGAGCCCCAAATTCATTTAGATAATAGAGATGATCCTTCCATTCACCCCACTGCAAAAATGCAAACCTTAACCGTTTGCATGATTATCTTTTATTTTTATATCGTCTCGATAATATAATCTTTCAAAATGATACTTCATTGTTTTAATGAAGTATCTCCTTCTGTCAACCCAATACATTCAATACATTTTTCAAGAAAGTGTACAAATTTTCTGGGAGGCTCTGGAAAATCCTTCGCTTCGAATAGATAAAATTTTATCTGAATTTTTGGAAGTCGGTCTTCAATCCCTTTACCAACAAACTTAATTTATTGCAATTTTAATTTTGTCTTCACCAACCACCTGTCTATTAGGGTAACATCAATTTCCTTTAATTGTGAAATTTCCATCTGAATTTCCTATAAACCCTCTTTGAAATTCAACTGGTGTCTTACAATGTTTATCTTTCCTAATTTCTAAGTGCAATTGTCTCTTCCAATACCTAATGATGCTTTGTCTAGAAAATCAAGGACTTTTTCGCAATCATCTTTGATTTCCTTGGCTATTCTATTGTTTTCTTCTATGTTGGCCTCCCATACTTTGAGCAGAATATTGCCTCTGATCTGTTGTGTGGTAGATAGCTTTGGAGTTTTCGATACCTCTTCGTTTTCTGAACATACAACTGCCTTTTGGAAAGTATCCCTTGCTGTTTTAGCTTATTTTTCTTTAAAAACAATGTTATCAAAAGAATTGCTTACTTCTTGAAAATAATTCTGAATAATCTCTACTTTGGAGACTAATCTTTGTTGCGTAGTTTCTATCTTTGCATGCACCTACAGTGACTGGACCTGCAAAACTTTCAAATCTATAACCTAGCCTTTCATTGAATTCAATTTAGCCTGTAGTTGTCTTACCAATTCTTCTTCCCGAATAACCTGTATTTGGCTAGTCTGCATCTTCTTAATCATCTCGTCTAGACTTTACTTAAGCGATTGAATTTCATGTTTGTCAATAGCCCTGGCTTGATCTAGACCTTTATTTATTTCTTCTCTAATATTTTTCTCGGTATTTTTTAATTGGCCCTGCAACTGGGCTATCATGTGATCACTCTATTTCAACCTTGTTCTCATATTGTCAACAGTGAATAGATTTGTTGTTGCCAGAGCTCCCATGGAGCCTGCTACCTCTGTAGTGAAATATTCTTCTTCCAAGTTCTTCCCATCTACCAACACCATGTGCTTCTTTACTATACCACCTTCTCTCATATACATCTCTTGCTTTAACACAACCTTCCTCTTTTTACTGAAAAAGTAATTAGAGGGAGTTATCTCTTCTCTAGAGATAGGGGTAAGGTCACTAGCATATATGACTCCCATTTGAGGGAGCCCAAAAGTAGATTATAAAGGGATCAAGAAAGCAATGGGATTATCCAGCTCTGTGGATTTTGTTTCCCCTGTTGTCTTGGGGGTATCAACACAAACAGTAGATGACGAAGGGGAGTAGATTGACTAGACTTGGGAGGTGTCCCAGACCTTCTTTCTATTTCTTCTCCTGGATTCTCTATCTATGGGACTTCTTCATTTTGTAAAGACCTTTTACCCCCCTGTGGATTTTCCTCAGTGTCTTTTTTATCCTGCGCTTTCTGTTAAAAACCTGGGGGAGTGTTTTCTTGTTTTGGAGGAGGTGGTGTTGCTTCTCCCTGAAGTACCTTGGGAAAACCACTTCGTTTGTGTCTCTGGAAGGTTAAAAACTGGTTTTCAAGTTGGATGTTAATGTTTGTACCCGGCCTAATACCTCCTCATAGGTTTTGGCCCCTTTGAAAATGTCATTGCAAGGGGATTTCTCATGTTCATACACTTTCATGCCATAGTGAGCCATGTGATTTCCCACTGTTTGATAAGGGTCATGTTTTCTATGTTCGAGATCCACCAACTTGACCTCCTCTAGAGTTCTAGCTTCAACCTTTGAATGACCCAAGTTGAGTAGAGAAAACTTCCCAATATGTACAGGGAAGACCGGCCATAACTTCTTCTGAGCTGTCTTTAATTCTATCCCAATGTCGTTCGTTATTATTTTATAGGCTACCTCCCTGCACAACAATCTATCAGGAAGGAATTTCAGGAGCGTGTGGGGGGGAATTGAACATCCAAAAACCCTAATATAGGAGAAATTCTCCTCAATAAACCAATAGGCAAACGCCTTGAGATTTTCTATGACTGACTCTGAAATACGAAGGGGTGCACAACCGTACAACAACTGATGCACCAGTATCACCATGAAATGAAAAATTTCATAAAAAGAATCCTTAGCATTTTATTCCCACGGCTTAGAATGATATTTATGAATAGGTTCAGTGCAAGTTGGGTTCCAACTCCAATTCATTAAAGGGAAAGGAGTTGTGAAACATATAGCATCCATAATGTATGCAGACATGTAAAAGGCTATTAGTCGGCCACTGGATCTCGTGGTTTGATACTCTTTAACTTCCCTAGCTATGTTATCTGACAGAATATTGTTCCAATTGAAGCTATAGTCTTCGGCTGCTTCATGTAAAAGGGACACCCATTTTGCAGGGAAATGGGTAGGAATTTTCTTCCCAAAAAGTCTACATATCATCATAGCCACATAAACCATGTACGCATTCAATCAAGCTGTGGCATAAACGCCATGGGTATCAGCCCTGAATTTTGTTGGGTGTCTCCACCAATCTTTGATTATGTTGAGGTATGTTTGGTCTTCCTCTGTGAATTCTTTCCTTTGAAATTCACTTATGAATTCTTTATTATAAATATATTTAGAATTGGGTGATAGTTTGTACATTACTTGTATATGCTTCAGTCTTAAGAGCTGACGACGACCCCTTGGCTGTCGAAAATGCTTCTCATCTGCACGTCTGTCCTCTCTAAATCCCAACTGATCATATCGTTGTATGTCATGAGTCGTGGGCGCGTAGCTACTTTGTGAAGTTCAAACTCTGCTATGTCCCGGAGTTTGTTATCAGAATCATCGAGAAAATTCTTGATTTCGTAGTCTAAGGTTTCGAAAATTTGCCTCCAGGATTTGATGGAATCAATGGCATGCAGTGTAGTATCAGATATGACATCTCCTTCCGGGCTCGAGCTTTCATCTACTTCTTCACTTTACTTAGGTTCCTTTCTAGGTGCCGTAATGTTCGTGCTAGACTGAAAACCTGTTTGCAGAGGAAAAATATATAAGCCTGGATAAATGAAACTCACTCCTAATTATAAAAAAAATAAGAATGAAATTCGAAATACATAACCTTTATTAACCTTTAACTTGTCTTACAATGAGTGTAATGACACAAGCGATAAGGAATTAATGTTTTAATGAGGAAGATATGCCTGGAGATACGCCTTCATGTCAAAAATATCTCCATTTGTTCGTTATTAATACTGCCACATATCGACGATTTCAAACTGGATTTTCAAAAGGACTGCTTTCAACAAATCTCGAAATGCGAAACGTGAAAATTAGTTTAGTCATTATTAATCCTGTTTTAAACTAACTTAATTTAGATTTAGACTTTGTTAAAAAAATTGCGATTTCGCGTTTCGGAGTTTTGGGAATCCTGTACCCAAGATGTATGTCATAAGCAAACCCCGAATTGCAAAAGATGAATGATTTGTTGATTGTATTTAAGAGTTTAATTAATCACGATTAAAGGGTACTTTGTGAAAAGCACGTCGGGACTTATAACATTCGTTTTTTCTTTTTTTTTTATTTCTTTTAGTATAAATCATTTTCAGGATTTCAGCACTGGGACTATGGAGTTGTTAACTAAGAATCATACCTCGTGAAAAGCCGAATCCCGAAACCCGAAAAAAATCGAAAGATTTTTTTTTACTCCTTTTTAGAACTAAAGGCGGCTCCATGACTAGGAAAAAACAAAGTTTCAGGTTTAAAGGGTAAAAAAATTAAACTTCGTGTCAACACTCTCAACTACTGACAGGAGGTTCAATTGTGATTGTACTCTTACTTCTTGTTGCTTTGCCTCCTGGAGCTGTGACTCCAATGTCTTTAGTTCAGGGTCCTTTGTAAGTCGTTCATAAGTCTGCACACTTCGACTGCTAAGTTTTCTGCATTCCAAGGCTAATGCTTTGATTATCTCAACTGCGCTCCTGAAATTTGCTTCTCTCTGGTCTCGCATGTCCTGTGGAGTGCTTGGCACTGTTTGTAGCTCTAGATATGCTATTCTCTATTGAAGTTGTTGGATGGCTTCAACAAGCTTTGCCACTTGATTCTCCACTGGGTCTTCCTCCCTTTTCTCTAAGCCTGTCACAGAGAGAAGTTCTCTGTTGATTTCTTCTTTAACTCTGACCTACTCCACAAGAAGTTGTTATTTCTCCTGCTAGATTTGTGCTCTATCCTTTGCGAAATTTGCTCGTAGGTCATATTTTTCCTTCTATGCAAATCGGTGTTGCACTATGATTTACTCTTGTACTTTCTTCAGGGCTTCTGTGGCCTGTTCTTTTTCTTCTGGGACACGAAGGAGGTGAGCTTCGGTAGCATCTTCTATTCTGCAAAGTTGGGTAGGTTCATTTCCAAACCCTGTTTCTTCTGATGGTGGGGGCACAGTAGACACTGCGCAGCTAGAGTGAAGGGATTGTTGTACCCCTCTCAGCTCTGCTTCAATATTTTCATACATGGTCTCTTGTTTTTCTTCACTGCACTATAAGATATATTCCAAGGTGTCTAACATGGCAAAAACGGTGAGGTTGATGTCATCCATCGTGAGCACAGTCTGCAACTTGGGTCTACTATCTTTTGACTTCTTGCGCGATGTAGGTTTCATGGGGGAAACCTTTCTTTTCTTGGATGTCTCAACCTCATCAATGGGATCCCTGGGCGGTGTTACCTTGCCTTGCTTATGATTCTCTTCTTCTCCATTGTTATCTTCTTTGTCTACTTTGTCATCACCTCCTCCTCCTCCTGGTGATTCTGAAGCAGTATCTTCTGATGCATTGTTTAGCTTCTGTGCCTCTTTTGCCTTCTTCCTTCTTCTACTTCCAGGTACATCGTACTTTTCACGAGTGACCACCGGACTTTCGATTAGGTTTGGGTTGGACAATTCGGCCTGGTCGATTGGGATAAGGAAATTTGTAGGCCATTTCTTAGTTATTTCTTCCATGTCCTCCTCTGTGAGCTTATAGTAGCTCTGAAGCTCTTCTTTGTGTTCATCTTCACACACAGTGATATAAATAAAATGTCTATCCACGCGGAACTTTGCATAGGGCATGTACCTGTGAAGGGTGTTCGGTGTCATATGAGGGAAGGACTCAATAGCCCTTTTCAACTGCAGGTAGTAGGTGCAGAACATCGTGTTTGACTACCATTGTTTCCCCATGTCGCTTGAGTACCAGATTGTGGTGAACTTCGCAGCTAGAGGTTCAAATGGTTCAATCTCAGGGAAGGTCGCACCTTCCGTCATCTCTCAAGCAATGAACGCAATGAGAATCAACAGCCAACTAAAGTGGAACTCGTAGCCTTGATCCTTGTTGGGTATGCGTTAAATTTTTTCTGCCTTGGGAAACATGACACCTGCCTCGGGAACGGTGTCATGTATTTAGGTGTTTTTTTTGGCACATGGTTTTTTTCCGATGGTTTTCTATTTCCGGTTAAGGAATTAGGGTTTTGGACTAATCCAGGTCATTGGGTTAGGGTTTTGGATGTCGCTGGCTCCTATATGTATTTTGTATTGTAAACATTGTAATACAATGAATGAATATAGAATATGTTGGTTTTCCCGGTTTGGGTTTCCAGGGGAAAAATCTCTGTGTAATGTTTGTATTTGCCATTGTATATTTTCTATTATTTTCTAAATATTTGTTTGCAGTAGATATTGTACAAGGTTAAAATTTACAATCTTAAGCTTCGTGGAGGTCCTGCTCTAACTAGTTGACGAGGTATCTCGCCCAGTTCATTTGTAGCCCTTCCACGCATTTTCTCGCGAGATCAACAATGAACCCTGTGACCTACATGGGTCTATTATTTCTTACTAGCTTACCTATGATCGACTAGCAGGCTGGGTGCACTGCACCATTCTGGATGGAGGCTACCTTGTAGCCCCACTTCCCCTTTTCCACATCGCCATAGGTGTCTTTGATTGTCTGTGCCAAGGCGTAGTCTACAGCCTTCACTAGGTAAAACTCTTGTGGGTCTGGTCCTTGCATGCTCAATCCGGTGATCCGATGGATTAGCACCAGATCGACGGTGATGGGTCTATCTAGCAACAGATAACCACCATGGAAGCACGATAGCAGGAGCTTAATGCACGCATTAACCTCCTGGTGCCTTCCAAAATGGGGTTTCTTCATTACATTCAGAATAGTGAAACTCGTGATGTCCATAGTCCATGGTTGGGGGATTATCTTCGACTTCTTCCCCTTTGTCATGGTCAAGTACTTATGAGATGTGAGCATGTTGTAGTTCTTGTGATCTCCTAGGTTATATTCGTTGATCTTCAACATCATAATATTATCCAACTGTGGATTGACTGTGTGTATCCCCTTCGGGAGGTATGCAGTAATCAAGGTGTAGTCGAAGTCCCTCGGGACACTGTCACGACTCACAGCGTTGGCTAGAGGCATGATGGATGGGATGAGCTTCGCATTCGCCAAGTCACCATGATGCTTGGTTCATTTCTCAGTTGCAGCTTGGGATGGTCCACATCCACGAGCAGTCGACGGGGAGGCTTGCACTCCTCGCGTTGATGAAGCTTGAATTCCTACAGACATCACCTTCTCAGCCATAAGGTCGATTAGAATTTCTTTTGAGGCATCCATGTGATGTGATGCTCCTGAATCTACGATCTAAGCATCGGGAGAGGAGTTGATGCCAATCAACGCATGGCTCGAATTGCCTTTCTTGGGATTCTGATCTTCTGGCTTCTTCTTCTTGGAACCCTCAGGGATGTGATCTCCAAGGTTGTTTTAGTGAAGTATTTGAGTCATTAGATCTATTTTTTTTTGCATGCATGTTGATTCTGGATGGAATCCTTTGTGACAGTATGTGCATTTCTCCCCTTTTCTCCCCTTTTCCCCTTTGGATCTGGAGGCATCGGTGAAGATTTTTGTGTACCCTTCCTTCTTCAGATGTGTATGAGCTTTCCTTTTGTCTTTATCTTTATATTTCTGATATTTATGGATTCCATCTTGCACGGTGAGTGCATGCGCCTTTGATTTTTCCCATGTTGATGAGCTTGGTTTGCTCTTGTGTCGGATTTGATAAAGTCCTCAAGAGAAGGCATCTTCCAGGTGGCTCCAGAGGCAAATCTGACAGAATGCAATGTGGATACAAATAAAGAGAATTTAAGACCAAGTTTGGAGAGAATGGTGAGAACCATTAGTTTCTCCTCCTTAAATTTATCAACCCCACAAGCTTTGAGTTGCAACAGAAAATCCTTGAATTTTGTAAAGAAATATTGGATATTGTCAAAGCTTTTTGGATCCAATGTGAGCAATTCCACCTCCAGCATGTGTCCCCTCATCTCATCATGTTTTCCAAAGAGACCTTCCAAGGTGGTCCAGGCTTCATTGGGAGTCTTACAGGAAGATATGTGAAAAAGGAGATCAAGAGAAATAAGACTGCAAATTGTTCTGAGTGCTTCATCCATTCGATTTAAATGATTGAATTTTTCTATGGCTGATGTTAGTTTTCTTTATGTATTCAAGGTTAACCTATAAAATACTATGGTTCAGAGATGTATGGATATTTTCTCCTTCCATGCAAAGTAGTTGTAAGGTGTAAGAATGAATTCTTTTTGGAAATCCATCTTTCCGTTGTCTTCAATCTTTTGTGCCTCCAATAGATTTTGGTGTAGATTTTTCTTAGAAATATGTCGGCTATGATACCATGTAAATGTGTTGAACCTGCCCAAAATAGATCTAGCTAAAAAATACTACACACATTTGCAGAGAGAAATTGAGAAAGAAGAAGAAGGAGAGAAAGAGTGGAAGAATTCTCACTAACCGTTATGAATAATGAATAATTTACACATGATATACTCTGTATAACTCAATGAATGCACACTGGAGGAGAAACAATGTGCCATAGTGGTGGTCTAGAGTGATCTGGACACACACCACAAGTTACCGGAGTGAATTTCCACCTAGTCTAGTCTCTCAGGCAATTACGTGAATGAACTGCCACCTAGCTGAGTTAACTAGTCAACTAGTCTTCAGTNCGCAAAAGATTAATGATTTGTTGATTTTATTTAAGAGTTTAATTAATCACGATTAAAGGGTACTTTGTGAAAAGCGCGTCGGGACTTATAACATTCGTTTTTTCTTTTTTTTTTTTATTTCTTTTAGTATAAATCATTTTCAGGATTTCAGCACTGGGACTATGGAGTTGTTAACTAAGAATCATGCCTCGTGAAAAGCCAAATCCCGAAACCCGAAAAAAATCAAAAGATTTTTTTTAACTCCTTTTTAGAACTAAAGGCGGCTCCGTGACTAGGAAAAAACAAAGTTTCAGGTTTAAAGGGTAAAAAAATTAAACTTTGTGTCAACACTCTCAACTACTGACAGGAGGTTCAATTTGTGATTGTACTCTTGCTTCTTGTTGCTTTGCCTCCTGGAGCTGTGACTCCAGTGTCTTTAGTTCAGGGTCCTTTGTAAGTCATTCATAAGTCTGCACACTTCGACTGCTAAGTTTTCTGCATTCCAAGGCTAATGCTTTGATTCTCTTTACTGCGCTCCTGAAATTTGCTTCTCTCTGGTCTCGCATGTCCTGTGGAGTGCTTGGCACTATTTGTAGCTCTAGATATGCTATTCTCTATTGAAGTTGTTGGATGGCTTCAGCAAGCTTCGCCACTTGATTCTCCACTGGGTCTTCCTCCCTTTGCTCTAAGCCCGTCACAAAGTGAAGTTCTCTGTTGATTGCTTCTTTAACTCTGACCTACTCCACAAGCATTTGTTCTTTCTCCTGTTGGATTTGCGCTCTATCCTCTGCAAAATTTTCACGGAGGTCATATTTTTCCTTCTATGCAAATCGATGTTGCACTATGATTTCCTCTTGTACTTTCTTCGGGGCTTATGTGGCCTGTTCTTTTTCTTCTGGGACATGACGGAGGTGAGATTCGGTCGCATCTTCTATTCTGTAGAGTTGGGCAGGTTCATTTCCCAACCCTATTTCTTATGATGGTGGGGACGCAGTAGACACTGTGTGGCTAGAGTGAAGGGATTGTTGTACCCCTCTCAGCTCTGCTTCAATCTTGTCATACATGGTCTCTTTTTTTTCTTCACTGTGCTATAAGATATCTTCCAAGGTGTCTAACACGACAAAAATGGTGAGGTTGATGTCATCCATCATGAGAACAGTCTGCAACTTGGGTCTACTATCTTTTGACTTCTTGCGCGATGTAGGTTTCATGGGGGGAACCTTTCTTTTCTTGGATGTCTAAACCTCATCAATGGGATCCCTGGGCGGTGTTACTTCGCCTTGCTTATGATTCTCTTCTTCTCCATTGTTCTCTTCTTTGTCTACTTTGTCATCACCTCCTCCTCCTCCTGGTGATTCTGAAGCAGTATATTTTGATGCATTGTTTAGCTTCTGTACCTCTTTTGTCTTCTTCCTTCTTCTACTTCTAGGTACATCGTACTCTTCACGAGTGACCACCGGACTTTCGATTAGGTCATGGTCGGACAATTCAGCCTGGTCGATTGGGATAAGGAAATCTGTAGGCCATTTCTTAGTTATTTCTTCCATGTCCTCCTCTGTGAGCTTATAGTAGCTCTGAAGCTCTTCTTTGTGTTCGTCTTCACGTGCAGTGATATAAATAAAATGTCTATCCACGCGGAACTTTGCATAGGGCCTGTACCTGTGAAGGGTGTTCAGTGTCATATGAGGGAAGGACTCAATAGCCCTTTTCAACTGCAGGTAGTAGGTTCAGAACATCGCGTTCGACTACCATTGTTTCCCCATGTCGCTTGAGTACCAGAGCGTGGTGAACTTCGCAGCTAGAGGTTCAGATGGTTCAATCTCAAGGAAGGTCACACCTTCCATCATCTCTCAAGTAATGAACGCGATGAGAATCAGCAGCCAACTGAAGTGGAACCCGTAGCCCTGATCCTTGTTGGGTATGTGTTAAATTTTTTCTGCCTTGGGAAACATGACACCTACCTCGGGAAACGTGTCATGTATTTAGGTGGTTTTTTCGGCACATGGTTTTTTGCNAACTAGTCTTCAGTTAACTGACTAAATA
The DNA here is from genome assembly GCA_000966675.3 of Picea glauca. NCBI lineage: Eukaryota > Viridiplantae > Streptophyta > Pinopsida > Pinales > Pinaceae > Picea > Picea glauca. Next base: position 691,931 of record JZKD02S1673731.1, read on the forward strand.
GAGTGTAGTGAGGATTAGATCAAGGAATCAAGGGTAATGCGTCAATCTGGTGATGATCCCAAGGAAAATTCACATTATCATGGTGATGATCCCAATGTTGCATGGTGACAAAGCCAATGCGGCATCTAGACTCAACTCAACTAGTCAAACTGAAGTGTCAACTGAAAGAGAATATTCTCTAGGTGGAATATTCTCTCCTAAAATATAGGAGACTGGATAATGACTAATTATGACCGACAAAAAAGGAAAACACTTAGGAAAAATAAATCCTAGGTGTGTGTGAAGTAACTCCAACAAACTTTTCACCAACAACAGAGCAACATCCACTACATTGGGTTGGCCCCAGAGGACATCAGGTCTTGCTTCATGAGGTAGCAAGTCTAGTCTCATGGTAAGTGTCAATTTAATCACTGAAGCATTTGAGCATGTTGCAAAGTGTCCTTTCTTGATTGCATAACATTTGCTTGGAAATTACACCTTTTGCCTAATTTCACCTTAGTGGTTGTCATTGTGTCCTAGTAAGTTAGTCACCCTCAGGAAAAGGGTTTCTATTGGGTAGTTCTTTGAAGGATCATCATACCATTTCCGTTCATACTTACCACTTTCCACACTTCTTTTCTGTTGCTTCCTCATCTTTTGGGTTTTCGGGCCATTTCCCTCAAGAAGGGATTGTACCTCATTTCATGGGAAGAAGGGGCTAAAGGCATAGAGGTGTTGTAGCTGGAAAATTATAAAATCCAATGATTATCCTTCCATATTCTCTCCCTAAGGTCCTAAGAGAAATAAAACGCTTCTCCATAAAAATCAAGGACCTTCTAAACACATAATTAATGAATGCCCCACTTGTTGAGTAAATGCATTTTGTAGTGTCTTTAACTTTCCATTGCATATGGCACTCTATGTGTTTCTAGATTCAAGTGGCATTGTGGTACTCCTTACTTTCCATTGCACATAGTACTCAATGTTTGGACTATAATAAATCTAATGGAAAGGGCTTGGAAAAAGGTTTCATTGCAAATGAATGTGCAACACACCCTCTACAAAGGTGCCCATAAATGAGACAATGTGAACCCTTGTATGTCAAGAACCCATGCCTGAAAGTACTTTCCCCCCACCCACCTCATTCTCATTGCATAGCCTAGATAGGGTCTTCTTGGGAAACATTTCTTGAATTGGGGATTGGCCTACCCAATAGGGAACCTTGACACCCCTCCCATAACTAAATTTGGAAAAACTTATAAGGTCTTTGAGCATTTGTTTAGTTTGAAAAGGGGGATTTGATGCATATGTCTGGATGGTTCTCTTATTATATGTTGTTGGGTATGTGTTATATTCTTTGCACGAGACATATTTTTGGGCTGACATATTTCCGGGACCACATGATATTAGGTAGTTTTCGGCACATGGTTTTTGCCGATGGTTTTCTATTTCCGGTTAAGGAATTAGGGTTTTGGACTAATCCAGGTCATTGGGTTAGGGTTTTGG
>JZKD02S1673731.1:708302-719199 GCA_000966675.3 Picea glauca
TCTCTCTCAATGTTAGTCACACTCTCACTATCTCTTTATGTTTCCCTCTCTCTCCCCATACTTCTCTATACCACTTGTTCTACCGCCCTCCTTCTCTCTACGCCCTCCCTTTCTCTCTCTCTATCTCCATCTATGATGAAGGAGCATCGTCAACAACAAGCAAGCGTGGAGGCAGAAAACAGTTGGGATGACCGCCATCACATTTTGGCACATGTCAAAAACATTTTGAAATGTTTTTGAAAGTTTGGATGCGCAAACATTATTGAAATATTTAAGAAGGCATACTTCCATATTGTAAACGGATCTTGAGCGATCCACTCTCATCTATAGGATGTAGAGGCATTTATGCCCAGTTAATGAAAGTAGGTAGATTTAAAAAAAATAAAAATTATGGATTAGACAGTTTTAGGAGCTGAAGGGAAAACGACTATAGACACTCTCATCTTTGTATCATTGTATCAGTCAGAGATGGTAGAATTAAGAACATTAGCATAAAGGAGAAGCAGAGAGTTGTAGAGAAGAAACCATGTACCAAAGTTCTGAATTAATATATGAAGCTTTGGTTCAGACTCATGGTGTTATAATGCTTTCTGTGTATACATGTTGAATGTTATGCTTATGGTTATATTATTCTCTCTGTTTTGTATTTACTTTTATGACCTGTATGTGTGATTTCATGTTAAGTGTTTGAACTCTGAGAGAGAGAGAGTAAGGGAATGAGTTTCAATTTTTCTCTTCTTGAGTAAAAGTTCCTACAAGGAGTGCAGTGAAGCATCTGCAAGGAGTGCATTGACAGAATTCAGAGTTCATCTCTGAAAGCTCAGGAGAGATACCATTGTTCTCATTTCAACTGAAGTGTAAAGAAAAGAATAGAAGCCATGCAAGGTGTGCGCAGGCTGGTTGAGACCTTAGAACTTATAAACTATGGTTGAGAGATTGAAGGATTGTTGTTGCAGAGTAGCATAGAATCAAGAGATTCAAATATTCAGGAATATTTGAAGAAGTGCCGCAAGGAGTGCATGCAAAAGCCTTTTAGGAGATCTGAGGTTGCGAAGGAAGCTCGGGAGGGTTAGGACCTTTGAATCATTCGACAGAAAGGCAGGAAATGCAAGTAGTTATGTAGAGGTTGAATTCCAAAGGAGGATCACAGGTTTGATTTGAACCAGAGGTTCTTTGAGGAGGAGATTGAACGGTCAGAATTCTCCGAGGAGAACTCTCGAAATAGCGGGGACCGTAGGATCCAGGAAAGTTGCAGGAGAGTTAAGCATTGGATAGATCTATCCTTCGAGAGGCAGAGTCAACATGGACCATCGATCATGACCTATTCAAGCCGTCAGATCATTTCGGGAATTCAGAGTTCGGGAGTCCGGAGTGCCAGCCAAAACCTTGGTTGATCAAGTTCCTGAAATGCGAAAGGAGGTTTTGTGTGTGAAGTCAAAGAGTGACGAGTTCGGGAATTCGTAACTTCGGAGTTTGGGGTTTCGTAAGTCCTGAGGACGGGTGATCGAGACTCAGCAAGGAGGAAAGTCCGAAATCAGAAGTTGCGATAGAGTATTTATCAGGATTTCGGGAATCGGGTTTTTGGCATTCCCGTTGACAAGGAGTAGAACACTCCACATCAGAAGTACCAAAATCACGAAACGCGAAGGAAATTGAGGAAGTGTGTTTCAGCATTTTGGCAAATCAGGGTTCGGGAATTCAGGGGTCGTAGTGACACAAGGTTAGGGTCAAGAGTTTCAAACTCCCAGTACCCAAAAACCCGAAATAGAGGGGGTTGTCGAAAGGTGGTTCAAATTTCGAAAACTGGAAAAGGTGATAAGTGGCAGGAGTCCACGTTAGGCGCAAAGCATAGCTCAAAGGGAAACTTGAAAAGTCAGGAACCCTCTCGAAAATATTCGGGAAACCCCAGGAGAGGCAAAACCCACTTCAGCATTTTGGAGATTCGAGTTCCGGAAGGTATAGCAGACAGAGAGTTCGAGAACAAGCCTTACGAACTCTCGGTACGTGAAATCGCGCTAACCATTGGATCAAGGGGAAGAACCACAGCCGTTGATTTTCCTTGGAAGAGGAACACTAGTGTTTTTGTGTTTCAAGATTCGGCATATTGGGAACCCTGTTGACAAATTCATACCCAAAGATTATCAAATTACTCTGTTTCGGAAAATGCATAACTTGATACAGAAATTGATGACAGTGAAAGAATACACTAAAGAGTTCTACAGGATAAACATCAGAGCAGGTCATCGGGAAAGTGATGAGGAAAAAGTTGCCAGGTACGTGAATGGTCTGAGATACGACATTCAAGACGAGATGAGCATGATGACCCTTAGGAATGTGGAGGATGCTTATCATATGGCTCTGAAAGCCGAAGAGAAGCTGAGTCAAAAGAAAGGTCAAAGAGGCCGAGGCAAAAGTCAAGCCAAAGGAAAAACAATTGCCCAAGACAAAAATCAAAAACCTAAAGAAGAGTGGAAGAAACCTCAAAGTCAAACTGAGAGAGGTGGAAGATCACTGATGATGAGAAAAGTTCTCTTAGCGCCAGAAAAGCAGGCGGAGAACCCAGCCCAAAGGAACAAACTTTTTCGGACTGCTTGCAAGACCAAAGATAGGGTATGCAAAGTCATTGTGGATAGTGGTAGCATAGACAATATTGTTTCTACAAAGATGGTAGAAAAGTTGGAGCTGGAGACTATTGAACACCCAAGCCCATCCAGAGTTTCGTGGCTACAAAAAGGACATCAGGTAAATGTCACTAAACAATGTTTAGTTGAATTTAAAATAGGAGGATATAAGGATGAAATACTATGTGAAGTCATTCCCATGGATGTTTTTCATCTATTGCTGGGTAGACCATGGCAATATGACATGAATGTGATTCATGATGGGAGAAAGAACACATACACCCTGGAGAAGAATGGGAGAACTCACATGTTGTTGCCAATTAAAGATAAAGAAGTGAAACCAGAGGTGAGAAACACTGTACTTCTCATGAGTGGGAAGGAACTTCTTAAGGAGGTTAAGAAGAAGGAAGATACACAATTCATTGTGGTTAGGAAGCCTAGAATAGTTTTAACCAATACAAGAGTGGATGATTTACCAGAGGAAATCCAGAAGTTGCTGGAAGATTTTGCTGATATAGTAGTGGACGAACTACCTTGTTTGTTGCCACCGATCAGGAGTATAAGTCATTACATCGATCTTATACTTGGAGCTAGTTTACCAAACAAACAAGTGTACAGATTGACGCCACAGGAGAATGAAGAGGTCAAGAGACAGGTCTAGGATTTAATGCACAAAGGGTTGGTTAGAGAAAGATTGAGTCCATGTGTTGTTCCAATAGTGCTCATCCCAAAGAAAGATGGAGGTTAGAGGATGTGTACAGACTCAAGGGCAATCAACAAGATTACCATCAAATATAGATTTCCTTTGCCAAGGATCGATGATTTGATGGATTTCTTGAGTGGAGAAATTTTTTTTTAGAAGATTGATTTGAAAAGCGGGTATCATCAAATCCGGATGAGAGAAAGTGATGAATGGAAGACCACATTCAAGACGAATGAAAGGCTGTATGAATGGCTTCTTATTCCATTTGGCTTAACAAATGCATCTAGTACTTTCATGAGGTTGATGAACGAAGTCTTAAAGGAATTTATAGGGAAATTCGTCATTGTATATCTTGACGATATACTGATTTTCAGTAGAATAGAAACAAAGCACTTGAATCATTTGGCTACAGTGATGAGGAGATTACGGCAAGAGAAGTTTCTAATTAATATGAAGAAATCAACATTTATGAGGACAAAACTCATTTATTTGGGTTTTTTTTATATACGCAAATGAGCTGAAAATGGATCCGGATAAGGTAGAGGTAATTAAGAATTGGCCATCGCCAAAGAGTATATTTGAAGTTAGAAGCTTTCATGGATTGGCTAGTTTCTACATGAAATTTATCAGAAATTTTAGTGGAATTAGCACACCGATGATGGACACGGTGAAGAAAAGACATAAATATTTTCACTGGACACAAGAAGCAGAGAAAAGTTTCAATCTGTTGAAAATGAAGATTACTGAACAGCCAATTTTGTTGTTTCCAGATTTCAACAAGATGTTTCAGGTCAAGTGTGACGCAAGCGGATTTGCAATTGGAGTGGTCTTGATCCAAGACGATAGACCGATCGCATACTTCAGTGAGAAACTGAATGAAGCAAAGATTAAATATTCAACATATGACAAGGAATTTTATGCAGTCATACAGGCACTGAAGAAGTGGAGGCACTATTTCTTTCCTAAAGAGTTTGTTTTGTACGATGGTAATCATACTTTACAATTCGTGACTCAACAGGAGAAGTTGAACCAAAGACATGTTAAATGGGTTGACTACATACATAATTTTACTTTTGTAATTAAACATATTTCTGGAACTGCTAACAAAGTTGTTGATGCTTTGAGCAGGAAATGTTTGCTGATGTAGGAATTCAAAGTCAAAACATTGGGTTTTGAGAACCTCAAGGACATGTACAGAGATGACCCAGATTTCAAAGAAGTGTATGAGGCATCTGGGAATCCAATTCTCAGGGACAGAAGTCAATGGACTGAATATATGATCCAAGATAGATTATTATTCAAAGGTAATCAATTATGTATTCCAAAATGCTCCATGAGGGAGAATTTGTTGAAAGAAAAACACAGTGGAGGATTGGCTGGACATTTCGGTCATGAAAAAACGTTCTCGAAATTAAATGGCTCATATTTTTGGCCAGGGATGAGGACCTATGTCAAAATATTTGTGGACAGATGTAAAATTTGTCAGCACACAAAGCGAAAAAGGCAAAACACAAGATTATACCAGTCATTACCCATACCTGAAAGGCCATGGGATGCAGTGAGCATGGATTTTGTATTAGGGTTGCCAAGGACACAAAAAGGATTTGATTCAATCTTTGTGGTGGTAGACAGATTTTCAAAGATGGCACATTTTATACCATGCCAGAAAACCAGCGATGCAACTCACATTACGAACCTGTTTTTCAAAGAAGTTGTCAGACTTCATGACTTACCAAGAAGTATAGTTTCAGATCGAGACACCAAGTTCGTAGGACATTTCTGGAGGACTTTATGGAAGAAGCTAGGGACAAATCTGTCTTTTAGCTCAGCTTATCATCCTCAGACGGATGGACAGACAGAAGTTGTAAACAGGAGCTTGGGAGATTTGCTAAGGAGCCTAGTGATTGAACACCACAGTCAGTGGGATCACATTTTGCCACAGGCGAAATTTTCCTACATTGATTCACACAACAGAAGCATAGGGTAGAGTCCATTTCAGATTGTTTATGGAATGCATCCAAGAGGAGTTTCTGAATTGAAAGATTCAGAACAGAATGAAACTAGAAGTGCTAGTGTAGAGGATTTTGTAGAAGCAATGAAGGAACTTCACAGCCAAGTGAGGGAACGTTTACAGAATTTGAATCAAGAGTACAAGTGCAGAGTAGATCAACACAGGTGAGAACTTCAGTTTGAAGTTGGCAATCTAATTCTTTCACATTTGAGAAAAGAAATGTTCCCAAGGGGAACATATAACAGACTAAAAATGAAGAAGATTGGACCATGCAGGGTCGTGAATAAATTTGGGATGAATGCATATGAGATTGAATTACTCGATGGGATTGGAATTTCACCGATATTCAACATCTCGGATTTGTACCCTTATAGAGCTAAAGAAGACAGTGAACAGACAGAGGTTCAGTGGAATAAACAAATGTCTGTAGTTGAAAAGCCACAGATGGAAAGTATATTGGACAAGAGAGTCAGCAAGAGGACCAGGAGAAAAGAGTATTTTGAATACTTGATCAAATGGAAGGGACATCCAGTTGAAGATGCCAACTGGGAGAATGAAGCAGAAATTCAGAAGCATGGAAAGACTGTGCAAGAGCTCATGAACAGGAGTCCATGAAATTTTTTAGGTGAGGGAGTATGATGCAGGAGCATCGTCAGCAGCAAGCAAGTGTGGAGGCGGAAGACAGCTGGGATGAACGCCATCACATTTTGGCACATGTCAAAAACGTTTTGAAATGTTTTTGAAAGTTTGGATGCGCAGACATTAATGAAATAGTTAAGAAGGCATACTTCCATATTGTAAACAGATCTTGAGCGATCCGCTCTCATCTATAGGATGTAGAGGCATTTATGCCCAGTTAATGAAAGTAGGTAGATTTAAAAAAAAAAAAAACGGATTAGACAGTTTTAGGAGCTGGAGGGAAAATGACTATAGACACCCTCATCTTTGTATCATTGTATCAGTCAGAGATGGTAGAATTAAGCACATTAGCATAGAGGAGAAGCAGAGAGTTGTAGAGAAGAACCCATGTACAAAAGTTTTGAATTAATATATGAAGCTTTGGTTCAGACTCATGGTGTTATAATGCTTTATGTGTATACATGTTGAATGTTATGCTTATGGTTATATTATTCTCTTTGTTTTGTATTTACTTCTATGCCCTGTATGTCTGATTTCATGTTAAGTGTTTGAAGTCTAGGAGAGAGAGAGTAAGGGAATGAGTTTCAATTGTTTCTCTTCTTGAGTAAAAGTTCTTGCAAAGAGTGCAGTGAAGCATCCGCAAGGAGTGCATTGACAAAATTCAGAGTTCATCTCTGAAAGCTCAGGAGAGATATCGTTGTTCTCGTTTCAACTGAAGTGTAAAGACAAGCATAGAATCCATGCAAGGTGTTCCCAGGCTGGTTGAGACCTTAGAACTTATAAACTAAGGTTGAGAGATTGAAGGATTATTGTTGCAGAGTAGCACAGAATCAAGAGATTCAAATATTCAGGAATATTTGAAGAAGTGTCGCAAGGAGTGTGTGCAAAAGCCTTTTAGGAGATCCGAGGTTGCGAAGGAAGCTCAAGAGGGTTAGGACCTTTGAATCATTCTAGAGAAAGGAAATAAATGCAAGTATTTATGTAGAGGTTGAATTCCATAGGAGGATCACAGGTTTGATTTGAACCAGAGGTTCTTTGAGGAGGAGATTGAACAGTCGAAATTCTCCAAGGAGAACTCTCGAAATAGTGGGGACCGTAGGATCCAGGAAAGTTGCAGGAGATTTAAGCGTTGGATAGATCTATCCTTCGAGAGGCAGGGTCAACGTGGACCATCGATCGTGACCTATTCAGGCCATTAGATCATTTCGGGAATTCGGAGTTCGGGAGCCCGGAGTGCCAGCCAAAACCTTGGTTGATCAAGTTCCCGAAAAGCGAAAGGAGGTTTCGTGTGTGAAGTCAAAGAGTGACGAGTTCGGAAATTTGGAACTTTGGAGTTCAGGGTTTCAAAAGTCCTGAGGACGGGTGATCGGGACTCAGCAGGGAGGAAAGTCCGAAATCAGAAGTTACGATAGAGTATTTGTCGGGATTTCGGGAATCGGGTTTTCGGCATTCCCATTGACAAGGGGTAGAACACTCCACATCAGAAGTACCAAAATCACGAAACGTGAAGGAAATTGAGGAAGTGTGTTTCGGTATTTTGGCAAATCGGGGTTCGGGAATTCGGGGGTCGTAGTGACACAAGGTTAGGGTCGAGAGTTTCAAACTCCCAGTACCCGAAAACCCGAAATAGAGGGGGCTATCGAAAGGTGGTTCAAATTCTGAAAAATGGAAAAGGTGACAGGTGGTAGGAGTCCACGTCAGGCGCAAAGCATAGCTTGAAGGGACCCTTGAAAAGTCAAGAACCCTCTCGACAAGATTCGCAAAACCCCGGGAGAGGAAAAACCCACTTCGGCATTTCGTAGATTTGGGTTCCAGAAGGTATAGGAGACAGAGAGTTCGAGAACAAGCCTTATGAACTCTCGATACACGAAATCGCACTAACCGTTGGATCAAGGGGAAGAACCACAGCTGTTGATTTTCCTTGGAAGCGGAACACTAGTGTTTCGGTGTTTCAGGATTCGGCATATCGAGAACCCTGTTGACAAAGGGACGAGACATAATGCTAAGGAAATCCCGAAGTCTCGAAGTGTATTAGGGTTGAGGGTGGACTTTTCGGGATTTTGGTAATTCAGGTTTCGGGACCCCAGGAGTCGAGAGGTAGAGTTGCTCGACATTGTGACTCCTGAAATCGCGAAGAGAGAAAAGCCGAAATCAGTGGCAAGGTGAGTCGAGAGTTTGGTATTTCGGGTTTCGGAGGTTGAAGGGGCAAGGCACTCAATAACGAGATTTGTGAAATCGTGAAATCTGGTACCCTGAAAAGAAAAGGGAAAAGTCCCAATGACAGTTCGGGTTTGATCGTGGGGTTTATATCGGTGAATGATCACGCAGGCATAACTCAGGAGGGCATGTGAACTATACTCAAAGAGGGCGAGTGAATAATTCCCCGAGAGGGAATAAAAGAGCCAGTCAGACTCTAAGGGCCGAAATTGAAAGATCCTATGCAGACCTCGACCTGAGGGTTGGGGGTCTGCGCCAGTTGTGGTATCAGAGCTTAGAAAGATTTCTTTGCTTTCTGTAGTAGGGAAAAGAGGAAATCTGCAGCCATGCCACTGAGAAGAAGAGATAGGCAAATACCTAACCCACCAGAGGAAAGGGAAATTCCAAGAAGAAGAGACAAACAATTACCTGATTCGGCAAGGGAAAGAGAGATGCGTGAACTACGTGTCAGGCTTGATGCCATGGAAACAGCACAGAGGTGCACAATTGACGCTGGGGATATCAGCGAATCTGAAAGTGAAAATGAAGACGGAAATGAATAAGTTGCAGCCGAAGATGCAGCAGATGAACACCTATTTAGGGATGTTGCAAGGATAGGTGCTAGAGAAAAAATGGACATTCCAGTATATGAAGGAAACCTGGATGTTGAAGAGCTTCTATACTAGATTAGAGCTCTGGATAAATATTTTGACTATGAGGATGTAGAGGAAGACAAGAAGGTCAAGCACATTGTTACAAGACTTAAAGGACATGCAGCATTATGGTGGGATGAACTACAGGCTGACAGACACTGCAAAGGTAAGTAAAAAATCAAGAGTTGGGATAGCATGGTTACGAAGATGAAGGAAAAATTCATACCCAAAGATTATCAAATTACTCTGTTTCGGAGAATGCAGAACTTGAGACAAAAATTGATGACAGTGAAAGAATACACTAAAGAGTTCTGCAGGATAAACATCAGAGCAGGTCATCGGGAAAGTGATGATGAAAAATTTTCCAGGTACATGAATGGTCTGAGATATGACATTCAGGACGAGATGAGCATGATGACCCTTAGGAATGTGGAGGATGCTTATCAGATGGCTCTAAAAGTTGAAGAGAAGCTGAGCCAAAAGCAAGGTCAAAGAGGCCGAGGCAAAGTCAAGCCAGAGAAAAAATAATTGCCCAAGACAAAAATCAGAAACCTAAAGAAGAGTGGAAGAAACCTCAAAGTCAAACTGAGAGAGGTGGAAGATTACTGATGATGAGAAAAGTTCTCTTAACACCAGAAAAGGAGGCGGAGAACCCAGCCCAAAGGAACAGACTTTTTCGGACTACTTGCAAGACCAAAGACAGGGTATGCAAAGTCATCGTGGACAGTGGTAGCACAGACAATCTCGTTTCTACAAAGATGGTAGAAAAGTTGGAGCTGGAGACTATTGAACATCCAAGCCCATACAGAGTTTCGTGGCTACAAAAAAGACATCAGGTAAATGTCACTAAACAATGTTTAGTTGAATTTAAAATAGCAGGATATAAGGATGAAATACTATGTGACATCATTCCCATAGATGTTTGTCATCTATTCCTGGGTAGACCATGGAAATATGACACAAATGTGATTCATGATGGGAGAAAGAACACATACACCCTTGAGAAGAATGGGAAAACTCACATGTTGTTTCCAATTAAAGATAAAGAAGTGAAACCATAGGTGAGCAACACTGTACTTCTCATGAGTGGGAAGAAACTTCTTAAGGAGGTTAAGAAGAAGGAAGATACACAATTCATTGTGGTTAGGAAGCCTAGAATTGTTTTAACCAGTACAAGAGTGGATGATTTACCAGAGGAAATCTAGAAGTTGTTGGAAGAGTTTGTTGATATAGTAGTGGATGAACTACCTTGTTCGTTGCGACCGATCAGGAGTATAAGCCATCACATCAATCTTGTACCTGGAGCTAGTTTACCAAACAAAGCAGCGTACATATTGACGCCGCAGGAGAATGAAGAGGTCAAGAGACAGGTCCAGGATTTAATGGACAAAGGGTTGGTTAGAGAAAGCTTGAGTCCATGCATTGTTCCAACAGTGCTCATCGCAAAGAAAGTTGTAGGTTGAGAATGTGTACAGACTCAAGGGAAATAAACAAGATTACCATCAGATATAGATTTCCTTTGCCAAGGATGGATGATTTGATGGATTGCTTGAGTGGAGCAAAAAAAATTTCAAAGATTGATTTGAAAAGCGAGTATCATCAAATTTGGATGAGAGAAGGTGATGAATGGAAGACCGCATTCAAGATGAATGAAGGGTTGTATGAATGGCCTGTTATTCCATTTGGTTTAACAAATGCGCCTAGTACTTTCATGAGGTTGATGAACGAAGTCTTGAACTAATTTATAGGGAAATTCGTCATTGTATATCTTGATGATATATTGATTTTCAGTAGAATAGAAACAGAGCACTTGAAGCATTTGGCTATAGTGATGAGGAGATTATGGCAAGAGAAGTTTGTTAAGTACCTATATCAGATCTGCAAATATACTTCAATAATACCAAGAATAAACCAATAAACCATTCACCATAACAATGAACACAAGAAATATCCAAAACTCTTGAGGTAGGGTAACACCATATATTAATCCTTATGGAAGGATAAAACTCCTCAAACAATCCTTGCTTGTACAATCACAATATTCTTCACTATGTTTCATTACATTGCCTAGACT
>JZKD02S1673731.1:747825-762604 GCA_000966675.3 Picea glauca
AGACTATGTTAGTTAGTAAGTTTGCCTCTCCCTGATGCCTAATTGACCTAATCTGTTGCTTATCCCTAACTCCCTAACTACCAGGAGTTACCTTCCCTCCGACTATTACTATAAGGACACTACTTCCAGAGAACAAATGAAAGTTTTCCTTCCGGTTTCCCTATTGGAGAGAATGAATAGAGACCTACCTTAATAAATATGGTTTAAGCCTGCCTGGATTGGGTGTTCAGCAATATGATTCCTTTTGGCTTTCTGAATCTTCTTACTTCTTACTTCTTAGCCGCATCTTAGCAATACATCTCCTTTCCTGCCAGTCAAATCAATCTATCCAGGAAATATAGAAATAGAAAGGTTTAGGTTGAATCATTAGCCCTAATGCTTAGGATTAAGAGTTCGTTCGAGTGATTTGTAAGTTCATTGACTCTGTTAGCTTCCAAAATGAATCAATCACTTGGTTTCATTTTGTAGGTGATAGCATGGTCATCTGTAGGTTTCTCTATTTGTTTTTAATTTCTTCTAGTGTCAAAACTTAGTTTTTAAATTCATGCCTTAGAAATAAGTTGATACATAAAGGTCTTTTCTATAAAATTCCATGAAAAGATTTTCAACAGCTAACGCGTGTTGCAAGGTTGATGTTAGCTGGTGAAAGCGACGAGTTTCAACGGTTAAGGAGTACTTTCCCGCAGACAGTTATCTGGTGAAAGCACGAAACACGTGTTTTTCTTCCACGATTTTAGAAATAAAAAAGATGACACGTTCGACACACGTCACATAATTATTATGAGGCGCTGGTGGAAGCGAATGATGATGAGGATTCTGTTATGCACGTCTAAATCGGATATTATGGCAGATCGTGTTCGTGAATGCATGCTTCAACAATGATGGCGTTGGAGATGATGAATTCACATTCATCATCAAAGGTAAAGGAGCAGTACTACTCAGTCGGCGACATCAAATCGGCACTTCATATTTTGAACACGCATCATTCACAGGAAATATGTTATGGTTCCATATTTGAATTGGCAACACCGAGAGTTTTCACCAGTGCCAAACCTTGGCTCAATCAGGAAACTACCGTGACATTGTTTGCAAATTTTCCGAGGTTCGAGTTACAAATGGAAAGGAAACGAAGTGGTTTATTACTGAGGAAAGAATTGGACAGCCCGTCTTTCTTACAGTCACATCTAGATGTGCAAAAACGTTTCTCAGACGCAGGCTGCATGGGTTATGTTGAAAGGTTACAAAATGGTTTCCACCAAACAACAGCTGAAGCATTTGCTAAATCATATGATGGAAACAAAGCTAGTGTGGGTTCTATAGAAATGATAGTTGATGAAGCCACCATTGCCACAGCAACCATCTTACCTAGATCAGGCCAAAGCTGGTTTAAGACAATAGTAAACAAGAATCTGAATTTCAGAGCATACCTTAAGGCAGAATTCAGAAATATCACCTGGAAGAAAAGCATGCCATTTTCTCATCTGGAGGATGAATGGCAAGACCTGTTCAAAGGCATTCAACTCTATATAACCTCAGAAGGTAGGTATGATAAGCTGATGCTATATAATTTCAAACTCTTAGATCATTTCACAGGGAAGACTCTCTTGAATTTACCTTTCTTCTTTCACAAAAGCCTAACCAAAGTCTGTAAAAAGATTAGGGATGAACCTCTAAGTATGAAAAACACTCTTTGTCATTTCGGCCTGATCAAATTGATAATCCTAGAAGAACTAAGACAAAGAGGAAGGACTTGGCAACATTTTCTTTGTTGGGAAGGCTTTGAGACCCAAACTCAGCCCATGAATGAGCAGAAGAAAGCTGGGAAAAAGCAATTAACTCCTCAGAGCAGCTCAAGGACAAGGAAAGCTCTTCCAGGACCACTAGAGGATAGGATTTCCGGCATAAAGTCTCAAACAGAAAAGAAAAAATTAGATTTTGAAACCAATTCAGAGTAGCCTACAGTAAAGAAGACAAATATTCTCAATCTACCATACACAGACTCGAAAACAGAGCCAGAGCAAGAAGATGAAAGTCCATCCATTAAAATCCCTGAACACTCCATGGAATTTGCACAAGACTGTGAGACTTTTACTCCCATTGATGAAGGTGAAACATCAAAGAGCAAAAATTCAAAGAAATCACAAAAAATTAAGCAACTGAAAGAGGTGATTGCTCAACAGGAGGTTTTGGAAAGAGTAATCAAGGCAAGATACAAATCCCTGTCTGACAATTTCGCAGAGACAAATGCAGCATTTGAGAAGTTGGCTCATGAGAGTGTCAAAGACAAAAATAAAAAGAAGAAAATCACCAAGGACTATAACAGTTTATGGTGGTTAGCAAAACGCCTTAAGAGAAAAATTAAGAAATTGAAGCAGAAGCATAAGTCACATCTAGATCTACAGGTATTGGCCCAGGTTGTTGTGAATATGCAGGGAGATAAATCAAAGACACACTAAGTTTTTGGTAAAACAACAGTTTTGGAGGTGGAAGTTTCCTTTTTGTCCAAGATAGAACTTTCACCAGCGCAAAGGGTAAATTTACAACTAGTTAGCTGGTGAAAGGCAGAACTTTCACCAGCTAACCAGCAGATCATAAGGTGAATTAGCTGGTGAAAGCACAAAAAGAAATTTTTGAAAGCTAAGTTGGAGCAAGGCAATTTTCAAGTATTTAAAAGGGGTTTGAGAGCATCAAAGGATTAACCACTTAATCAAGAAACACTCAGCATCAGAGATTCAGGGAGATTTTGAAGACCAAATGCTAAATTGGTCACCTAAAGTTTTGATTATGGTTAATTAAAGGAGTCCAGCTACAGAAGACAGGTGCCTTTACCTTTCCATGACACAACAGAGTCCTAAAGTTGATGAAGTACAGATGTCAAGATTGACATAGAAGACAGTTCGAGTTCTAGGAACTAGTCTTTGTTTATCAATTGCATTTAGTTAGTTTTATTTTCTATTTTTAGATACAGATCCAAGTTTTCAGGATCTTAAAAACTGATTGTAAAAGGCTATAAATGCCTATCTTTTCTAAGAGATAAGAGTTCAAACTAGGAATACATTTTGGCTACTGTATAGACTCTTATTGGATAATAGAATTACAGTCTCCTTTTGATTTCAATATCAGAATTGTTCATGCATCTTGTTTCTATACTTTATTTCAGTTTATCTTAGCTTTTAAAGACTGTCATCTCTTTATTAAGCTCATAAACTTGAAGTGAAGGATTTATTACTACCTTGCATTAAGCCCTACACCTAGTTGTATTTGGCAATCAAGATTAGTAATCTTCATCCTATCCTTTAAAAAAAATATCTAGTCTGATTATTGTTTTCTAAAAGCACTGTTTCATTTGAATGTATGATGAGTTGTCTATTACATTAATCATTGAGTGATCGCATTGTTCCAAGCATAACTACATATCATATTCTTACGTTACCAAGCACCTTTGATCTACAACCACAAAGGGTTTCTTGGAGTGATAACAGACTCTTTGAAGCGATACATCCAACCAAGCCCAATCAAGAAATCCCATCCAGTAGAGAATCTAGTTTGACCCACGCAGTAAAGCCTTGATTTAGACCGATTTCCTAAATTCTTGCTATTTGGATGGACCACTGATTGAATCATGACCTTAGGCCACACAACAAGAACTCTCCTCGAGACTCACCAACTGGAACTTGGTCTCATTACCTCAGGTTCTCTGATCAAATCTGAGAACATAAAGGAGAGAACAAATGCTTGAAGGAGAGAACAACTGCTTGTTGTCCTAGCTATTAGCATAGACTTATAGTGGCAGCATAGTCTTACTGACTCCCTTGAGATAACTACTGAGAAAATAAAGGATAGAACAACTGTTGCTATTAGGTTCTAGAGCAACTAACTATACGATTTAGCACACCGATGGGGGAGTGCGTAAGCGAGTTCACACCGATGGGTATCAATGCCATAGCTAGAATTTTAGTTAGGAACCGTAGTTGTTCTTATGGGCATCTTCTTATCCGCATCTGATCCTTGATCCACATTTTGGAAGTGTGGAAGTGCGGAAGTGATTCAAAGATAAGGAAAGCATGAATTGTGGATTACTGGTTCCTTATCTTACACCATAGCACCTCCTAAGGGATCTCTTCCATTGTGTCTCCCATCGATGAATACTCTATGACTGTGTCATTAAAATAATAGGCACTGCCTATACCATGCCTATACCATGGCTTCCGAGCATAGTGAGGTAGATTCTCAATAGTTAGGGAGTTAGGTATATTATAAAGAGTTAGGTATAAAGATATCCCTTTAACGATCCCACCAACATCAGCAAGCTCATAAGCAAGTCTATTCCTAGATAAATAGACTTACCAGGATGTCCCACTTATACCGGGTTGTGTCACTACGACACTAACAACTACGCTTGACTAGGATGTCGCACTACAGTGCTAACAAATACGCTTGACTGGCCCACAGCTAAGAAATCTATAGGAAGGAAACTCCACGCTTTCTTATTATCGGGGTAAATAATTATGGCCCACTTCTCGGATCTTCATCTTATTTATCCAAATCTTCTAAAGGAAGGAAAAAGAATTAAGCCTTCGTTGATTAAGATACCTCAGTTCAGTGTTTGTGTCACTTTGCCTAGCCTAATAAAAAGAGTGTAGTTTTCCTTTATTCGGTCTCTTTCCTTTCAGGCAGGTGAATTGTAAGATGAAGCTACCCTACCTTAGTCAATTGATAGTGTTTGTGGAACAACACCTTCCTTACTCACCCATGAGATAGTAGGAATCTCCTTTTACCTTTACCTTTAGCACAGTGACCTTAGGCAGTGGAATGAGGCAAGATGTATTTGTACAAAGACTCTAAAGAGAAGCACATAGGGTAATGCTTGGTGGGTCCGATGAGGCTCAATAACTAATGAGTACCATTGAGGTTGGGTAACTAATGATAACTAATGAGGGAGGTTCCTTGCTCGGCTATACTACAAAGGAAACCTTAATAGGTTCTCTTGCAAATGCTTGCTTAAGTAAATGTCTAAATGTGTACGGCTATGAAGAAAAATAGAAGAGGATAAGAATCTCCAGTTGTTCCTATGTGCTTGCACACATTCATAATCCTTTCTTTCACCATGTCTAAGAAAGTAATCCTTCCACCATTGAGATGGCACTACCCCCCCCCCCACTTCAAGTACAGGAGGCTTGAAAGAAAGAGAGAACGTTTCCTAAGCTCGTAAACTGGTTGTTGAATCCCTGATGTTGTAAGTTGATTTCTCTATAGAAACCCAAGTAATTCAGCTAATAAGTGTAGCTAACAAAAGTAAGTATGGAAATTATCTGCGTTTGTAGATTATCCCATGAAGTTCTCCCAAGTTCTCCATGTGTAGTTTATCCCATGAAGTTCTCCATGTGTTTTTTCTGAGACTAGGAATCCCAAGTGTAGATAAGACAAGGTGGAGTAGTAGAACTCGCAATGTAGTGATGCTAGTGTTCCTCTTTTCCCTTCTGATGAGCCTATCTAGTGTGATGAATGTATTAAGGAGCCTACACATTGTCTAAGTTCATTCATAGATTGATGGAAGTTATATCATGTCTAAGTTGAGATATCATCATCATGTATTAGGGTTTCAGGTGAGTACGAGGTAGTAGAGTGAACTCGTTGTTTTTCCTGTGTTTGGTGGTCCCTTTGAACTAAATTAGTGTTCAAAGATGTCTTCACCGAATGGTCCCAGTGAATGAATATATTTGAAATATGTCGCATGTTCCTAGTGAATGAATTGAAGAATGCCCAATGGTTTCTGCAGTTCAATCTACGTATCAATCGATTTATTATGCACCAGACTACGGATGATAGTTTATCTCAGCAACAAAGAAGTCATTTTTTGTATATAACCTGATTTTTTTGTATAAGTGGCGAAGCTCCAAAAGTAGTAGTAAGTCTTGGGTGTAAAAAGTGTATGTAGTCCCAGGTGTAGCTAGTAGTCAACGATGGGAAGGGTTTCTCGCCTAATGGTCCAACCTACATGAAGAGAGAAGATCTAGACCCCTAGGTAGGAATGGTAATCCCTGCAAAAGACCCTAGTGATGGGTTATGGTGAAACTAATAGGGTCAGGTCCCATATGTTGCAAGTTGTTTCATAGATATAAATTCCAAGCACAGACAGTGAGAGAAAGTCCAAGAACCATGGTGTAAAACTCATAATAGGTGGTGGTGGCACTGAGTGAAACCATGTTGGTGGTAACATCTTAAATAGAACAGGTTTTCACATGTGAAATAGAACTTGTCGGTGTTGAAGCCACCCCGAAATATGGATGGGTGTTCTGGTTAACTACTCATAGGTCCCTTTAATTGCTCTTGATTTACAAAGTAAGAAGCAAGGGTGTAACACTCCCCCGGTCATCATCCAACCCACTGGCCGGGAAGACGCTACTTTGTGAAACAACATCATATTATGCTTAATTAATAACATGCATTTAAAACAGGTTAAACACATTTAAACTCGGAGTCAGCAAAAAATTACTGCTGACATAAATAATCCATGGAATTAACATTATTTCATATGCACAGCAGAATACATGATAAATATATATACACGTACATGCAAAACATAATTAAAACATCGTCTGGTACTTATCTTTGAAACGGTGGTAATTCCACCAACCACGTGCAGGCCTTCCATGAACCTCCCAGCCTTAGACCATGCTGCTCATCAAGCTCAGCAGTGGGTCACCCTCGAGCTAGGATTAAGCCCCACCCCAAGGTAAGAAACCCTAGGCTAGGTTGAGGTTACAGGGAAAACAACACAAAATGACTAGAAGGATTCTTCCCAGGATGCCATCTTACGCCCACTACTCCCGGACTCTCATTCCCCACATGCCAGTTCCGCCTGGGAGTATACACCTTCATAAGCACAGTCCATCGGTGCTACACCTCCCTCTCTGGGTCTCGGCAATGGGCTGGATCAGGAAGTATCTGAGCCCGAAGCTTGTGCTAGACACTCTCTAGAAGAAACCACTTCCCAACAAACTCTCTCACCTGGAGAGAGTTGTTCACAGGCCTGACAACCTGCCTCTTCCAACAACAATCACCTCCCTCACCTGAAGAGAGGTTACACACAGGCTAAGCACGAACTCACACTAGCCAGTAAGCCACACGCAGTCCAGCACTGCGTGGCCACAACAGCCAACTGGGAAAACAGACACGGGCTTCCCAAACAGGCTCAACAATCACGAAATAGACTCACGATTTTGGTTTCGGGATTGCACAAGGTGTACAAAGATCCCATGCATAGGCTCAAACTGTTCAGGCAAGGAATGTACCAGCTTCCTTAGGAATCAACACAAACCTTTTCCCCAATTTCAGAATTACACGAGGGTATCTTGCAGAGGTTAGATGAGAATCACATTCAGACGGTCGATGGTGGAATGGAGGAGGAACCCCATCACAGCTCAATTCAATAGTTTTTAACTGCATGCACTTGAGTCGACACTTGTCACCCATGAAACTGCATCCGTTCCATGAACATGTGTTTGTAACACCCTGTTTCCCCCATTCTGTAAAAATAACTATACTGGCCAACAACTATGGCAAACTCAAAGATGTGAATGTTTGATTTGATGGACCTTTGCATAAAAGGTCGATGAATGTAAATTATGTTATGGATATGTGTTGCATGACTGCTGGAAAGGGATGTGCTAAAAGAGACCACGATGGCTAATGAGAGGTGGTGGAAGGGACCTGGAATGGTTGTGTTAACTTCCACCGAGCCAGTACCGTATTGGTTTATGCTTGCTCACAAACCAAAGCAGCTCTCTGAACCTGGAATGGATTTCTTGTTAGATTGGTATGTGGGGAGGCTCCTCAAGAGTTAATGAGGGGATGGGGGTGAAACGCCCATCCATAACAGCCCTCAGACCTGACCACAGACGGTGGAATTCACGCCACACACAACCTTGCAGACAAAAATTGGCAAGAAAGGAAATGTGGTAGGAGAGAGCAGTGCACGCGATGGGGATCGCGAAAGAGACTAGAGAAACCCTGGAAACACAGGGAGTTCTAAATACTAAGAGAAGGAGAGTAACCTTCGTCCTAGATTATTTTCCTACATCAGGAGAAGGAGAGTAACCTTCATCCTTGATTTCTGTTGAGCTGGAAGTAGGAGACTGAACCTCAAAGCATCGTGGTCTAGCTTGGGGGTGGCTAGTGGTAAATCCGTTTGGAGTCACTGAGCCTACAGTTAGGTGGAAACGAGCACCCCTCTCAGCAGTTGTATTGTGGCTGGTAGATCTTATAAGTGTTTTATACCTTGTATTTCGAACTGAATATCATGAATACATGCTTATGTTTATATGCCCATCATAATTTATGTGTAGAATGGTTGCCTGGTGTGTTAGACTAGAAATAATGGATGCTTGTGTATGCTTACATGCCATAGTCGGTTTATGTACAAAGGATTAAGGTTGGGGCATGAATTCGCTCCACTTTAAATCGTCTTGTTTTCTTAACTCTCGTAATGTTTCGGGAAGGCTCCTCAAGAGTACTCTTCCCCAGGGATTACCCCATAAACCTTGGAACCGTGTCGAACCTTTACCCAGATACTCGACTAAGATTCGAAATGATTGCCCAAGAACTATTTGAAGGTTCATGCAATCCGAGTCTGGAAACCTTATGCAGGGAAGGATAGCTCTCTAATGTCTCGGAGTCGTGGGAGTTTGAAGCCTCGAGAAGTTGAATTTCATGATTCAAGCTCAGAAGGGATAGCGAGCCCAATTATAGAAAGAGAGAACACCCTATCATTTGGTAGACGAATGGTCAGAATCCTTTCAGGAATACCCCATATCTGTCGAGACCGATGGATCTAGAGAAGAAGCGCAGGCATCAACACCTCGACCCTTTCATCCTTCGCATGTAGCAATGGGATCCCGGACCGTAGATCCAAGGATTTAACGGAGCCCTATTGACCGTCGATCTTATCCTTTGTATAGGTAGGAGAGTAGCATTTCCCTGACTCACGACTTGGAGAGGTCAATGGTAGGGCTGCATGAACTCATGATTCGCAAGATCGCGACGTGATCATGACCGTTGGATCCAAGGCACGGGAGAACCGTTGGATCAAAAATTTCATGGTTATCGCGAAGTGTCGAGCGTCGAGGGATCGTGCAAACACGTAACCCATCCATAAGTGGGGACCGCATGGTTGATAAGTGGCGTAACAACAAGTGCCCAGAGAAAGGTCGGAACGGGTGACAGGTGATGGACACATGTCGCCTGAGAAGGATTAAACCCATTGTTGACTTATCGTATCTCAGGAACTCGCGAAGGAGGAGCATGAGGGATCAACACTCCAACTCACGAAGTCGCGAGATGCGAGTAGCGCTAGTATTTAGCCTAGGAAGCGGGTGACCGGTGGTGGACACGTGTCACACTAGGAAAGAGTCAACCTATTGTTGACTTATCGCGTCTTGGGGATTCGCAAAGGTGGAGCACGAGAGCTCAACACCTCAACTGGCAAGGTCGTGAGTGGTGCTAGTGTTTGACCTGGCCTACGGTTACATGGAGCAGGTGCTAGTGAGGAGGTAGCCATAGCCATATAGTATCTCAGGTATAAGTGTTTGGAGAAAGGGGAGTCGAGAGTCTTGATTCCTGACTCACGAGTTGTGAAAGGCGCTTGCGCTAAGGCCATCTTGTGTTCGTTCGGAGGAAGATAAGGGAAGAGAGGGTCTATGTTAGGCCCCATAGAAATCTCGCGGATTCTGTTCCTCGAAGAAAAAGATGAAAAATCTAAGTTGTTGTAGTGGGTGTGTGACAAATTGGTATCAGAGCATGGTTACAACACTTGGCCTGCTTGGGCTCATGAACGAGTTGCGCAGAAGCTCCATTTGAAGTACTCTTAAAAGGAGTAACCCTCTATCTTAACCCCCTTTTATCCAAAGCCAAAGTTAAGAATGAAAATTCCTATTGTGTGTATGCATTTGAAAAATATGAATAATGCGCTGATTGTGAATGAATATAATGTTGACTAACAATAAGTGTTTTTCTTGCACAACAAGCGGACGATCAATCGCGGGAAACTACAGACGCATAGAATGGTGACGCACCACGAAGTGGGGGATGGCTCCCACAATAGAGATGAAGAGTCTAACAAAAGGAGAGCGGTAGAGACCCCTCCCGATATAGCTAAGACTGTGAGAAGCCTCATGGTCAAACTACAGAGCTGGAAGGCCGACAACGAGAGGTTGATAAAAGAGCAAGAGAAGTAGACAGAAATTAATACAGTCTTGCTACAGAGTTTATTTGACATACAAAGACAATTGCAGCATGAACCTGACACTAGTCACGTGGACCGACGACAGAGAAAGAAAAGTTGAAGTCCACCTGAGATATGGAAACGTGATCTTTTAAGTGGCCACACTGGGAAGAGCACCTCGAGAAAGGTCCACCCCAGAGATAAGGGACAAGCGTTGGATGATTCCTCTGGAAAGGAAACTAGCGACTCAGAGGGATCTTCTAGTAGCAGAACTAGTTCTTATTCCCGAAGAAAAAAGAAGAAGCGAAAGCATTCCAAAAGTCACATTCTCGAAGAATTCAAGAAGGCCAAACCACCCTCTTTCGACGGTGAAATAAAGAAAGGGGAGGAAGTGGAGGCCTGGTTGCTTGGACAAAAGAAGTATTTTAGAGTCCATGACTTCTCAGAAAACTTGAAGGCCCGAGTAGCCACTTTCAACTTGAAAGGAAAGGCTTCCATTTGGTGGGAAGACCTTAAGAATGTAAAAGGAATTCATGAAGAGGACCTATCTTGGGAACGGTTTGAGAAATACTTCAGAAAGAAGTATCTATCAGGAAAGCATTTTTACGAAAAGACTAAAGAATTCTATGAACTCCAACTGGGGCAACGCACCATAGAGGAATATGTCAGTAGATTCCTTGAATTATTGAGGTACGTACCCTATATAAAAGAAGAGAAGGAAAAGGTGCAACGATTCATCAGTGGACTACCTAAGGACTATCAGAACATCATTGATTTTGATTAGCTGAAGACCCTAGAAGACACTATCCGAAAGGCAAGATATTGTTACGAAGAGCTGGGGCATCAGACAGAACCTCGTGAAGGCTAGAAGCAGAAGAATAGTTTGGGATTCCAGAAAAGGGGGTTTAAATCCCCAAGATTTAAAAAGTATAAAAAGGACTCAAGGATGAGCTTCCCAACCCGAAGTGTACACCAACAAAATTTCCCCTCCCAGAGCGGAAATAAAACTTCTGGATCTACCCCAGGAAAGATTGATAACCCAAAGAGAGAACCCTTGAAATGTTGGGGTTGTGGAGAAGAACATCTATTGAGGGACTGCCCGCACCGACAACAGAATAGTCGAAGAATTTACAATGTTCAAGAAGCTACCACCGTCAATGACGTGGCCAGGAGTGTGCCACAAAATTATGCAACCTTGGATAATAAACAAGCTGACCACCAAGCTTCAGTGGTGGAGATGGAAGGTATGATCACAAACCATCTAGTGTCTATTCTAATTGACCCTGGTTCAAATTTGAGTTATATAGCTCCTAAGGTTGTTGATAAGTGTAAATTATAGCCACATAAACATGCCAAGCCATGGTAGGTACAGTTAGCCACTGGCACCAAAAGAAAGGTAGTGGAGGTCATACTAGCTTGCCAATTCACTATGGGTGAATTCCTCACCCAAGCAACCCTCAACATACTACCCCTAGGATCATATGACCTATTGATTGGAATGGACTGGCTAGCCACATATAAAGCCAAACTAGATTGTTACCATAAAACCTTAGAATGTGTAGGTTAAGAAGGAAGAAGGATAACCCTTCGAGGGATCCAAAAACCTGTCTCGGTGAGATGAATATCAACACTTCAAATGAGAAAATATTGCAGAAAGGGATGTCCACTTTATACGATACGGGTGTTGGAATCAGTGGAATATGACAAACCAAGCCTCGAAGACCACCCCACACTAAGAGAATATAGATATGTATTTCTAGAAGAGGTACCGGGTCTACCTCCAGGAAGGGACATTGACTTCTCGATAGAACTTGCACCAGGAGCGGTGCCAGTGTCTAGGACACCCTACAAGATGAGCACACCTGAGCTAGTTGAGCTTAAATTACAACTAAAAGAAATGATGGACAAAGGATATATCCGGCCCAGCGTGTCTCCATGGGGAGCACCAGTTCTGTTTGTAAAGAAGAAAGATGGTACCCTTCGACTATGCATAGATTATAGACAACTAAACAAGGTAACCATCAAGAACAAGTACCCCTTACCCAGGATCGATGACCTGTTCGATCAATTGGGAGGTGCTTCCATCTTCTCAAATATTGACTTGAGATATGTATACCATCAAGTCTGAATCAAGAGTGAAGACATCCACAAAACTGCCTTCAGGACGAGATATGGTCACTATGAGTTTGTGGTAGTACCATTCGGATTAACCAATGCCCCTACCACTTTTATGTGCTTGATGAACAATGTGCTCAGCAACTTCCTAGAAAAATTTGTACTTGTTTTTATTGACGATATATTAATTTACTCCAAGAATAGAGAGGAACATGAGGAACATCTTAGACTTGTGCTTCAAGTGTTAAGAGAACATCAGCTCTATGCCAAATTTAGCAAGTGCGAATTTTTCCAGAAGCAAATACATTACTTGGGCCATGTCATATCTTAAGAAGGAGTAGCAGTAGACCCTGACAAGACTAGGTCTTTCATGGAGTGGCCTACCCCAAAGGACGTTTCAGATATCAGATCCTTTATGGGCTTAGCATGATACTATAGGAGATTTATAAAAGGATTCTCCAAGATCGGTTGTCCAATCACTACCCTCCAGAAGAAGGGAGCTAAATTCACGCGGACACAAGAATGTGAAGAAAGATTTCAATCCCTAAAACATTTACTGACCCACGCACCCGTGTTGAAGATCATCGATCCCGAAGCTGACTTCCTCATGTGCACAGATGCTTGCAAGGAAGGGCTCGGAGGAGTCCTTATGCAAGGAGGAAGTGTAGTCTGCTATGAATCCCGAAAATTGAATGAGCACGAAGTCAACTATGTGACCCATGATCTAGAGCTTTCCCCCATAGTGCATGCCTTAAAAATGTGGAGACATTACCTCCTGGGAAGGAAATTTGTGCTTATGACAAACCACTGTGGATTGCGATATCTGTTTGACCAACCAAAGCTCAATGCCATACAAGCTAGGTGGATGGCCCTCCTTAGTGAGTTTGATTTTGAAATCAAACATGTTAAAGGACCAAATTATTGTTTAGCACCGCCTATGATCCTCAAACCGATGGACAGACGGAAAGAGTGAACCAAATATTGGAACACATGCTAAGAATGCATGTAATGCATCAACCCAAGAAGTGGGAAGATTTCCTGCCACTATTGAAATTCGCCTACAACAATGGCTACCAAGAATCCCTGAAGATGAGCCCTTTCAAAGTCCTCTATGGTAGACCATGCAATACTCTAGTCAGTTGGAGTAATCCCATAAACAGAGTTACTATTGGACCCGACATGTTGAAACAAATGGAACAACAAGTGACTCAGATAAAACAAAATCTAAAGGTCGCTCAGAACAGACATAAAAGTTATGCCGACAAAAAGAGAACTCCGAGAGAATTCAAGATGGGAGACCACGTGTATCTCAGAGTTAGGCCCAGGAAGAGTTCCCTGAGGATGGGATCTTGTGCCAAGTTGGCACCTCGGTATTGTGGACCCTTTGAAGTTCTAGATAGAGTGGGACCTCTAGCCTATAGGCTAGCACTTCCTCCCACAGTAAAAGCACATAATGTTTTCCATGTTTCATTATTGAAGAGATATGTACATGATTTTAATCATATAATTGATTGGTCTATGATCTAGGTGGAACCGGAGGGATAATTCCTGCCAGAACCTCAATGCATACTGGACAGAAAGGAAACCCCACTCAGGAACAGAACAATTGCACAGGTCAAGGTGCAGTGGAAACATTTTGGCCCAGATGAGGCTACGTGGGAAATGGAAGATGCCATGAAACAGGCATATCCGATTTTGTTTACTTCTGTACATACACATCATATTGATAGACAGAACATTGAGGATGATGTTCCTTTAAGGGGGAGGGAATTGTAACACCCTGTTTCCCCCAGTCTGTAAAAATAACTATATTGGCCAAGAACTATGGCAAACTCAAAGATGTGAATGTTTGATTTGACGGACCTTTGCATAAAAGTTCGATGAATGTAAATTATGTTATGGATATGTGTTGCATTACTGCTGGGAGAGGGATGTGATAAAAGAGACCACGATGGTTAATGAGAGGCGGTGGAAGGGACCTGGAATGGTTGCGTTAACTTCCACCGAGCCCGAACCGTACTGGTTTATGCTTGCTCACAAACCAAAGCAACTCTCTGAACCTGGAATGGATTTCTTGTCAGATTGGTAGGTGGGGAGGCTCCTGAAGAGTTAATGAGGGGATGGGGGTGAACTGCCCATCCGTAACAGCCCTCGGACTTGAACATGGATGGTGGAATTCACGCCACACACAACCTTGCAGACAAAAATTGGCAAGAGAGGAAATGTGGTAGGAGAGAGCAGTGCACGCGACGGGGATCGAGAAAGAGACTGGAGAAACCCTGGAAATGCAGGGAGTTCTGAATACCAGGAGAAGGAGAGTAACCTTCGTCCTAGATTATTTTTCTGCATCAGGAGAAGGAGAGTAACCTTCGTCCTGGATTATTTTCCTGCATCAGGAGAAGGAGAGTAACCTTCGTCCTTGATTTCTGTTGAGCTGGAAGT
>JZKD02S1673733.1:38912-65952 GCA_000966675.3 Picea glauca
TAACTATATAGTTTAGTTTTTATTTATGATTTATTTTATTTTTATGGTTTTTTTTTTAATTGTTTTTTTTTATATATGCTTTTTAATGTTTTAATTATATAATTTGGTTTTTATTCTGTTTTTAATTTTGTTTTAAGTTTAATTTTTATTTATTATTTAATTCTAATACACTAACCTAGTTACCAATTATTAATTAATTAAATAAAAATTAATTTATTATTAATAAGTCTAATTTAATTTTATTAATCTAACATTTTTTGTTTATACTAAGTTTGGTTTATGCAAGGATGAGTGGCAGGTGAGACATAATTAATGGGTCAAAAGGGAAAGGGAGTGAGGGCGCAGAGGTGGATGAAGGATGCACTAGGGTGATGAAGGATCGGGTGAAATGCGTGGAGGGGGAAATGGAAACAACCAAGAGACCAACAAGCCAAGAAATTCATCGTGAGACCGACAAATGATATCTGAATCATCAGACCTCCTATAATTATAGGAACCTAACATAGGCTCCACCTGGGGATGGCAGCTCTTTCGGGAGGTGTCAATAACCATTGAACTCTGAACATGCAGGTCGGTGTCAAGAACCACTAAAATCTGAACATGCAGGCCGGTGCTTTATTCATTGGGTTGATCCCAACATCTTATTCTGCAACCTATACCTGTTTTGATCTTTCAACTGAGACCAAATCAAAAAGAACACTGCTTAAAAAGAGATGCTCGGAATGTTGAGCTTATTCAAAGCTGCTACCTACCCTACACTACTGACAATTTCGTTGTTCTAAATGATACAATAATGCCAGTGCATTCAGTCAAGAAACTGCTCTAATAAATATGTTCTTTTAATGTTTTCAATCAATATCAGAAATAGAACTTGCACGGGTAACACATACTGATTTCCAGCCTAATCTTTACAACACAAAGCCCTGGGTCTGTGGACAATTCTAGAGACTTTGGGAATCAATGGGTATTCTGAAAAAGAAAAAAAAAAATCCTCCATATAGACAGCTACAAGATCATGATAAACATGACCTATCTCCTGATGTTCAAATTCAACCAATTCAACCTCATGATTTGGTACTATATTTATGTTGTCTAGATCCTCAAAAAATTCCTAATATGGTTGTAAATGTTCTGATAGGTTTAGCAGTAAGAATATTGTTGAACTAAATTGCGAAGCTAGTTTCCTGACCATGTCAAGATCATAACAGCTTTTCATCTCATGACTAGCGAATGAAGAATGATTTTGACCACACGGATCATCCAACCTATCAGTTATTGGATCCTAAAAAGACTGACAATATTGTTGCATTGATTCAAGTGAAATTTCATGACTTTCTATGTGTTTATCCTTCAACATTTGTTCAAGAGTCTCCTTCAAAATTTGAAATGAATTATAATCTAATGGTACAGAATTACTTTCCACTGATTCAAATCCTGTTTCGAGCTCTGGACTCCCATCTAGACTTTGAAAATCAAGGCAAATTAATGACTGTCATTTTGGGTCTAAAACAGGTCCCATGTCATCAATGACATCCTTTACTAACTCATCAGAAAAAATTGTCTTCACTATTTACAACTTGCCTAGAGTTTCTTTTCAAAAATTAAAAAGATGAGAAACATAAGGGTAGAGTGTTTCCACTTACTCTGAGATTTTCTGCACTTTGATCATTGCTGTCATAATTTCCATGTATAGATTGATTGTCCTGCTAGGATTTCAAATGATCTTCTTCCTCCCAATCATATGTGGTTGATTTCTTTGAAAAATCCAATGTGGTATAATCATCATTGTACCAATCAAGATTGGGTGAATCATCCATGGGTGAAAATCCATTAAACATGCATATCATATCAGGAGAATCTTCCTCCATATTCTGATTTTGAACTTCATCTTCAACTGTATTATGAATTGAATACATGAAAGAATCATTATCCAAACCATGGTACCAAGGATGAACTACAAAGTGTTTGGGGACATGGATCATTTTCTGTTCAGGAACTATTGGTACATGTGGTCTTTGAACAACAAGTTCATATTTTCTACTAATCCTTTGTGTCATCTCTCTTACAGTGTTTGCCAGAACATCTAGTTTCATTTCTGAATATGTCATCCATTCCTTTTCTATTCTATCTTTCTCTTATGCCTTTAACTTTGCCTTTTTGTTCAGCAAGTTAGTTTCCACATCAACTGCAATCTTTTGCATTTCTTCAAGTGTTGCAGTGTTCCATTCTTTTAATTGTTATTCCATCTCTAGATCGAAGGCATGTGGGAAATGCAAGTGATTTGATCCTGGGGGTGGCCTTATATCAGCAAGCATTGCATGATATACCTTATTGAACCTTGAAGAAAACTGAGGTATTGTCTCCCTGGATTTGTTTTCAACTGGTCATACTCTTCTAGGATGAGGAAAACATTTCCCATGATCACCCACCTATCTAAGAAAACTTGCATGAACTGATGAAAATTTCTAATGCTTGCAGCTGGAAGGTTTTTAAACCAGTTTTTAACTTTACCTTGCAAAGACAAGGTGAACATCCTGATATAGACATCGTCATCTTCAACCTCATAAAGGTCAAGGAAATCTTCAAACCTATGGATGTTTTTTTCAGTAGTGATATTGGCATCCTCTCCATCAAATCTTGGCAGCTTATTGTTATAATTGGCAGGGAATTCATGGAGCATAGGAGGCAAATCTAGGGGCTTGTATCTTTCTAGGATCTTTGCAGCTATAGGAGGTAAAGAAAAGGGCTTATGGTTAACTGGAATTTCAACCATGGGGGGAGATGAAGCATGAGATTTGTGCCTTACTGGACTATCTAGAGATATGGGAGTGTATACCAGAGCTATAGGTAAAGGCTGAATCCTTTGAGGTTCTTCAGCTTGATCATGATCATTATGAGCTTCAGCAATTAATCATTGACCTTGATTATAATAGGAGAGAATACAATTATAGATAAAGCCAACGATATCTTGGATACAATTTGAGTTTGAATACCTGATCTTTCCAGGTTGCCTTGCCATGTTTCAGATCATTACTCCAGTGGAGTCTTCGAATTGGAACTGATCTGGAGATTGGAGTCGTCAGGTGAATGATCTCATCCTTCTTGTGTATGTTCATTGTCCACCATCAGTGATCAGATATGGAACTTTGAAGTGTACTACTAGGGAAAGTTCCCCAGTATGGTCGTCATTATGTTAGCACTCTGTAATTTTCCCAAGGTTGTGGAGACAGTCATAGAGGCAACGTCAAAACCACTTCGAGTCTTGGATCTGGCCCTCCAAGACTCAGAGAGGGATCTCTGTGTCTGATTTAGATTTGTTTGAAATAAGATATTAGGCTAGTTATGCAGAATAGGATATGTTTTTGAGTTGGGTAGGTGTAGAGAAGAGGAACCATGGGCAATGGAGTCGAAATCTGAGATTTAATCAAAAACAAATCCTACAAATAGCCTTACAGGGAAACATAGGCAAATCACTGGATTATTCATAGGCTTGAGGTATGGCAGACGAGAAAAGTGTTAATAAGTCGAATTAAAGACAGAGCAGAGAAGAATTTTGCGTTTAACTTTCAATGGAAAACATTGACATTGCTTTAAACTGGTAATAGGGTGCTTTTACACAAATCCTGATCTTAAATCTCTTTAAACAATGGAGAAGAGAAACATATATGAAAACAGAGGAAAAAACAATCACAATGAGAAAAACTTCACCAATGGCTTTGACACAAGAATCATGTAACTGTTGCGACTGTATTATTGAATTGATGAAAATACAGAAAGCTCAGTGAGTTGTTTTACAAAAACTAAATCATGGTCCCCTCACTAATCAACCACCCCACATTTGACTCATTACCATATATAAAAAATACACTCCCCAGGCTCATGAGGTCAAATTCAACCACCTCGTCCAACAAATAGCAACAAATCCCCAAAAATCTAGAACTGCAAATTTGGCCAAATCTATTGAAAATAGGGGTATGCTCAGACATTTTTTTCTCCAAATCAGTGACACTTGTGAAAAAAATTGTAGGATTTTGTTGTATATGATCATATGATGGAAAAAAACCTCCTTCGGTTTCTCCAATTTCATCTCCAGCTCGCTGAAACAGCTCCCGCAAAATCAGGACCGAAACAGAAAGAACCGAAAATCCAAAAAATGAGGCTAAAAGATAGCTTTGATTCTCCCATATGGTGGCACCTGTAAAAAATATGGAAGAATTTTTTGATCTTCATCCTATTCTGAACAAAAACCTCTCTCGGTTTTTGAAAATTCGTTTCCATTTTCCCTGAATCGGCTTCGGAAGTTGAAGTGTCAAACTAGTAAAAAACGGGCGATTTTGAGAAATTGGGGGAGGGCGGTTTTGAAGAGATAAGCGGTATATCGGACTCCCCTTGAGGTGGTAAGTGGTATAAGTGGTATTGGGAGGGGGAGGTCCGATTTCACCAGGAGGTGACAAGTGTCCCTCCCAATACCACTTATCGGACACTCCCCCCCCCGTTAAAGCTCGAAAAGCACGGGAGGGTCCGATTTAATTATTGAGCGTTGATTTTTTTTTAACCTTGGGATAAGTGTATAAGGTACGCTGTATGTTTTATTTTATTTGTTTTTGAATTTTTGTTTTATTTATTACGTTTTAACTTTTTGTTTTATTTATTAGTTTTAACTTTTTGTTTTATTACGTTTTAACTTTTTGTTTTACGTGTTTTATTTTTTTTTTATTTTTAATTTATTATTTGTTTTATTAATGTTTTGCACCTATTCATTTTATTTGTTTATTACTCATTTCTAATTTGGTTTTATTATTGTTTTATGTTATTATATGTATTATATACTTGTTTATTAATTTTTGTTTTAACTATATAGTTTAGTTTTTATTTATGATTTATTTTATTTTTATGTTTTATTTTTATTTTTTTAATTGTTTTTATTTTATATATGTTTTTTAATGTTTTAATTATATAATTCAGTTTTTATTATGTTTTTAATTTTGTTTTAAGTTTATTTATTATTTATTATTTATTATTTAATTCTAATAAACTAACCTAGTTACTAATTATTAATTAAAAATTAATTTATTATTAATAAGTCTAATTTAATTTTATTAATCTAACGTTTTTTGTTTATCCTAAGTTTGGTTTATGTAGGTATGAGTGGTGGGTGAGACGTAATCAATGGGTCAAAAGGGCAAGGGAGTGACTGTGCAGAGGTGGATGAAGGATGCAGTAGGGTGATGAAGGATCGAGTGAAATGGGTGGAGGGGGGAATGGAAACAATCGAGAGACCAGCAAGCCAGGAACTTCATCGTGAGACCGACAAATGATATCTGAATCATCAGACCTCCTATAATTATAGGACCCTAACACAGGCTTTATCTTTTTATCAGCATTTGAAGGTAATATGGGTGATCATAAGAATGAAATTAGCCAGCTATCACACTTTCCTTGTTTCTTATGGATCATTTGCGGTGAAGCGAAGGATTCAATTATCAAATAGTTTGAATGGCTATGGTGAAGGTTTACCTTCACCTAGCCCATTGTAAAAGTCAGTTAGTTTAGGTTTTGTACATAAATAAGCTCCCTCGGGATTAGGTGTGTTTGTTTTTTATTTTAAAATGGAATAGTTTAATTTCTCATTATGTTGCCTTCAGCAGGATGTTTTCTGAGCATCACTCCATAGCCCAACAACTAAGGCATTGGAACTACTTGTTCTTGGCAGTTCGTAGGGAGCATGCCATCCCCTGTGGAGCTAGATGCTATCACAAGAATTTGCAGCATATCTCATTGGAATCAGACAGTGATTCAGATCTGACCTCATGAGCATCTTGTTGTAAATCAGGTGGCATTCTGCCCATAATTTCCAAAGGGAAATGAAAATGTTTGGGTTTGCACAGTCAAACCACCCTCAAATCAAATTAAACTGAGCCACCTGTTCCGCCTATATTGGCCACAGAAAAATATTTGCATGGCCTTGAGGCATCAGGATTGACCCGAAGAAAGTTGTTGGTGCCTCCTAGAGTATTCATGGATGTCAGGCCCCGTTTTGATCCCAATGAAGGCAGTTATTGAAACTGAGGGAGGTGGTTGAAACCTCGTCTCAGCACATAAATGGAAAGCCATAAAGACTAGAAAATTTAGAGCTCACATCTGGCAACAGAATATTTTCTGCACAGTCTGTCAGAGTAGACGCTGACTGAAAAAATTGAATGCAGCAATCCGATCACACTCCTGATGGTTGCAGCAGTTTTGCTTATATATAAGCAGTTTTGATATTTTGTGATGGTCGAAGGGTTGAGATAGTGCTTCTGTATTGTAAACTTTTGATGAAGAACATTGATTCTCTAGTTATGTATTTGTTTTTGAGACATCTTGGCTAATCTAAGTCAGCGTTCCTACTCCATCTTATTTGCCTATGATACTGAGAGACATGAATGACTGATTCACATGGATTGTTGTAACTGTATTATGATGAATGTTTGATTATAGTGTTGTTATAATTTCTTTCAGTTTCTTTGAGATTTGAATTCAAGAGGATCTTGTGTTTAAGTTTTTTCTCCTTAGGCTGCTAGAAGCCCTGATGTCCACAGTAGACCTCTACACTCTCCTCACCAAAGTCTTTCTCCTATTCACATTTACTCCAACTTACTGATTGAAGTTGATACAAGACCTCAATGGCTTGTGCATGTCATCTCAAATTTTCTGAGTTAGAACGTTATTATCTCAAGTCTTATCCATTTGACCCGCTTAAAACTCATTTACATTTACTGTATAAACTGATGGGTACTGGGCTTATCCTCATTACAGTCTGAGGGTGATTCCTAGTGCTAACAACTACCATGTTAGTAGAATAAAAGATAGAGTACAAAATGAAACATGAGCAAGTTTAACTACTATGAAAATAATATAGCAATTAGACTATGAAAGAAGTGTGGTAAATCCAATTATTATGAAATAAATACAATAGCTAGATTATGAAAGAGGTATTAGAAAGGAAATGTGAGAATGAAAGTAAGATATATTCATGCACCTACATGACCATAGGAGCTTAAGGTAGAATATAGATAAGGTATAATATATGTGAACATGATAAGCATGATATTCAAAAAAGTGACGGATCTACAAAACAATGGTTAGAGGCTTTCCCTATTTGCGGAAGGGATAGTGACATCAACGCTTAAGGAAGGATAGGAAGAAAGTGAAGATGAAGGAAATAAAAAAGAGGTGAGAAACAAGTGACAATGTTGGTGCAATGCAAGCAAAGGAATGAGGTAAACATGTTGGCAATAAGATGACAACTAGAGCATAGAGATAACAACACTAATGAGGAGTTAATGAAGGAATTAAGTGACATACATCAGCATGGGCCCAACACAAATACAACATCATACACCAGCATGGTTCTAGTGTGAGCATAGTAGGTAAAAACAATAAATGAACACCTATGAGGGAATGGGAGGTGACATATGTCAATACGAAACTATTGAGGATGTAGGAGGTGATGTCACTCATGGAGCACTAGAAACAGAAAGAGCCAATAGGTGATAGGAGAAAACTCTAGCACTCAATTAGCAAGGGAAGGAGGTAATCAAGAGGAGAGTCATATAGATAGAGGCTACAATATTCTAATACTAAATACAACATATCAAGGAAGACACCAAGAGAAGTGATGATCGATCACAACTAGGGAGAATCCATCTCAAACAAAGTTCAACTTGAGATAATCACATAGATGAAACCAATCACCAGCTAAACAAATAGGGAGAGAGGAAACCAAGGTGAAAGAAGGGGAAAGAAAGAAAGAAAAATGTATCTTTCCCTAAGTGTCCAAAGGATAAATACAAGGAGGAAGTGAGGCGAGAGCATGCAAACTCTATAGAGGGGAAGAGAAGAGACTTCCCAGAGTAGCTCAGGTTAGTAAAAAAGAAGAGAGAGAGGGATAAACCATCCTAGAATATAGGAAAAGAGGGTGATTATGACAAGAGTTGTAGATTGGACCAAGGAAACAAGTCAATATATATTTTAGAAGGTATTTCATGGCATCCATGTTCTTCCAAGCATATAAATATTTAGTCCAATCACTAGTAAATTGGACCCGATTTTTTATAGTTTATCGATGAACTTTTGTTGCAAAAATGTCACATGTGCGACGAATCCTTTAACCCCTTTTCATCATGAAGTGGTCATCGAACGAGTGATGGAACTATGCATGATCGTACGTTTGACAGTCATCAACTTCAAAATTCGACCGAAGCTCATCAATAGTGCATCGTAAATCCGTCGGAATTTTAATGAATATACTTCAAACTGACCACTAGTTTTCACAATATTTTTTAAAAAAATTAGTTCCAAAAAGGGGATGTCAGGAAACACTTCAATGAACCGATCCACAAAATTTAATATATATATATATATATATATATATATATATATATATATATATATATATATCCAAAAAGGGATTTTAGAAACAATGATTTTGTTTCTGTAACAATAGATCATTACGAGGTTTGTGTGTTATTGGTTTTAGGATATGACAATGCTTCCTATTTTAAGTATTTTAAGACTTCTCTAATGCAAACTTATTGTTAAAATTCTTTAATTAACATTCTCAATAACTTAATTTCTGAAATATTATTCATAAAAAATGAATAATCACATTAGACATGCACTTTTAAGAAAAATATAACCCCATCTCTTTTATTTGTAATGAAAACTAATATGTGGTGAACATGGATATTAAAAAAAAACAATACAATGTCTTTCCTTCCCTTTGTAACAAACTTGTCCCAAGGGTTATTCATTTCTTGAAATATCAAATCCCTACCTGGTAAAAAAATCAACGAGTCACGTGAGTGGGATCCATTCATTCTTAAAACTTTATAGTTAACAAATTTCACAATCATATATATATATATATGAAGTAACCTTTAGCATGGATTTACATGTCAAACTTTGGTTGGAATCTTATCCGAGGAGAGGCTTGAAACACACATATTAAGGGTATATGTTGGATAGTATAAGCTCTAATCTCTAAAGACCAAATAAACTTTATCTAAAATATTACAATTGTCAAATTGTTGGTCTTTTAAGGAAATCTAGCCAATTGTTTATTAAAGTTATTGAAAACATTACGAAGCAAGTTTAAATATATAAGCTCTAATATTGCATTGTTTCCAATGTTTCCAAACTCACCTAGTATTTATCCTCCAAGTAAGTTGTGTGAAAGATCAATGATTCCAACTATATGATTAGTAGAAATTAAGCCCATTCTACAACCATATTTTCCACTGTAAAAAATTAGATCTATGATGGTCCCGCATTTTTGATGGAAAGTACAAATGAAGGATGTTTTCCCTTGTTATACCAAGATATTGTTGTTTCCCCAAAGGAACAACTTGCT
Source organism: Picea glauca (assembly GCA_000966675.3). Taxonomy (NCBI): domain Eukaryota; kingdom Viridiplantae; phylum Streptophyta; class Pinopsida; order Pinales; family Pinaceae; genus Picea; species Picea glauca. Next base: position 48,307 of record JZKD02S1673733.1, read on the forward strand.
ACATATTTTGGAGCTAGTTGGAAGGATGCAATAGACAAAAGTTTGGTTTATTGTTCTAATACCCTAGAAGATAAAACAAAACCCTGAGACATTGGTAGAAATGGTGAATAGGAATACATATCTAATATATTTGAGAGGCATATTGATCTAGGAGGATCTCCACACAAAGAATTAAATTCATGGAGAAAATCATTAAACTTTGCACACCATGGAGAAAAATCATTAACTTTGCACATCATGGAGAAAAATTCATTAAAATGCTAATTAATGATAAGTGGAAAAGAATAATTAATTAGTCATGAATGATTCAATTGTAATAAATGATTAATACTTGAAGTGAGTTGGAAAATCTCATGTATTATTCATTTAATTGTAAAAATGAGAAATTAGTTGTGAGAATCCAACTCACAAATTAGTTTCCTAATTTTAAGGGGAAAAAAGAGGAATACTTGGAGTGAGTGGAAATCTCACATATTATTTGTAAAAATGGGAAATTAGTTTTATGTGAGAATCCAACTCACAAATTGGTTTCCTAATTTTAAGAGGAAATTAGTTTCCTAATCTTAAGGAGGAAGTTAACTCACAAATTGGTTTCCTAATTTTAAGAGGAAATTAGTTTCCTAATCTTAAGGAGGAAGTTAAGGGTCTCATGATTTGGTTTGAAATCTTCCTCACTTTATTACAAGTGGATTCCTAGTCTCAAGGAGGAAGTTAAGGGTCTTTCTCATTTTTGTCCTTGGGTAGGTGCTAGATCCTAAATTCATGGATCTTGTCTTTTTCTATTATGGAGCTAGGAAATATTATTTAAACCCCTTTATTGGGAGAGATTGAAAAATAAGGCTTTTGGAGGCCCTTTGAGGCCCTTTTGGAGAGCTCTTTGAGGAGAGAATCAAGCAACCATGATTATAATTTGTAAGCCCCTAAATTGGGAGAGTTGAGCCCATTATTGGGAGAGTATGTGAGCCCCTACATTGGAAGAATTATGCCCCTCATTGGGAGATCCCTTTTGCCCCTTCATTTCGGAGAAGATGTAGCCCTTTTCTGTAAAGGAGAACCAGCCCCACATTGAGAGAAGCAATGACAAGAGATTTGTATTCCAAGTGGATCGAGAGATGCAACCGGAAGGTTCTGGTGAACTTTGTTAACAATGTAGTGATCCCTTCCTCTTATGTGATTGTCTCATGTTTCTTATGCATATATTTATTTCCACAATTATGATTATCAAATGCATATTGTAATGGATTATGAGACTAACTCATGCACCAAGTTTACATTCAATTTGGATGCAAGCCTTTCATAAGCACACCTTGTTCACCTTCAATGCAATCAAGTTCAATCAAAATGATCTTATAATTTATCCTTTCATTAAGTGAACCTAGAACCAGATCAATTTTGGTATCAAGGTCACCCTGAATTCATATCAAGTGGTATCAGAGCAGGATTGACAGGAATTGCAGGTGTTGAAGACAAGATGGGAAAAGCATTGAAGAATGCATGGCTTCGTGAGGTTGAAGAAATCAACTAGAACATCCAAGAAGAGAATGATGAATTAAGGAGGTTGCTTCAAGAGTCTGAAGAACAAAAGAGAAAACTATGGTTGCAGCTACAAGCTATGGAGGAGCAAGTTGGAGAATGCTCCACGAGAGAGGAAACAAAGAGTCCATCTTGTGATCATGGCATGTATATTAGTTATGGTTTTTTTCATGATGATGTTGATAGTTGCACGTATTGTCATATGATAGAGGATGCTCTCCAAACACCAGGGAACCAAGGTGGTTTCCTAGAATCCTCATCTACAACTTCATCCAACTAGGAAGATGACCAAGTGTCACAGATAGGAATGGAGGTAAAGGATTCTCCATGCTCAATTTCTTCCCTCATTAATGTTGATGCTTCTTTTGGAGTCTTTGAGCAACACACCAAGGGAATTGGATTGAAGTTGTTGAGGAAGATGGGGTATAAAGGAGGAGGTCTTTGTATAAATGGCCAAGGTGTCATTCAACCACTAGAGATTTAAAGAAGGCCCCAGTTTTTAGGATTGGGGTATGGTGAAGGAGAGATGGACATGAAGTCACACAACTATTGCACTCATTTTTGTATATGAGGACATTGGATCAAGAAATATTTGAAGCTCCATCCTGATCTTGGTCCAAAGAAGGACAAACAAGCTATGCAGGAAGCTAGAGAGAAATACGAGCATGTTAGTAGATCCCCGAAGCAGAAGGACAACAAAGAAGGCCTATTAATCCGAAAAAATAGGAAATGGGTAGCTCGGATGATCCATAGGGCTCCAAAATACCTCAAAAATCAAAGTTCTTTGAATTTGACCAAACCACCACCGTGTTGAAGATCTTGTTGATATGTTTCCAATGGTGTAAACGACTCGTTAAAATAAGTTACGGTGACAAATTTATGGCCATATAAAGTTTTCAGAAAACAAGGGACACTGGTGAAATCCATATAGTGTTAATGTCAGCATGCAGATGTGGAAAAAAAACAAGATGTCGTCTCTCATCCGTACGGGTGACGTGGCAGTCCGTACAAGCTAATGTGATTGTATGATGGGTGATGTGGCAATCCATCCAAGATGACGTCAGCAACTAACGTGGCAGTATGGATGTTGATGTCAGTAGATGATGTGGCAATACGGAGGATGACGTCAACAGCTAACATGGTAGTACATATGATGACATCAGTAGCTGACATGGTAGTACAAATGATGACATCAACATATGATGTGGCAGTATGGATGATGATGTCAGCAGATGATGTGTCAATACAGATGATGATGTCAGTGGATGACATGGCAGTACAGATGATGATGTCAGTAGATGACGTGGAAAATGGTGATATCAACATGATGATGTGTCAGCACCAAAGGATGCCATGTGTCATGCATTTTTTCACTTTCAATGGTACAAGTGGACCAGTAAGAATGTGCCACGTGGAAGTCGTACAGACGCCACGTGGTAGTACGAAGGTGACATGGCAGTGGTGCAGGTGCATTTATTGTTGTTGTATGACCTTGTTTGGCACACATTTCGAGGTAAAAAGCCCAGGGGGATCCATAAGTCACAGTGATGGAATTGGACAAAATTACGGTCATTATTGCACAATTTTTCACCATGAATCCATTGGTGCAGTCAGAATTTGGATCTGAGCAGTGGATTTCATGGCTCATGGAAGAAGCCCACTTTTGTCATTAATGCTTTGGCATGCATTTCGAGGAAAGGGGTCTAAAAGTGACAATGATAGAATTGTACGAAACTATAGTCATTTTTGCATGATTTTTCACCCTCGAATCCATTGGTGCAGTCATAATTTGAATCCGAGCAATGGATTTTTGTGATCATGGCAGAAGCCCACATTTTCCTTTAATGCATGGCACATTTTTCAAGGCAGAGTTGCACTTTTTAGAATAGGTCAAGTTTATAGTAAAAATTTGTAGAATGACGAGACATACATGTTAGTGTTGTGTATGCCAATATTTGAGCAACGATTTGAGCACCTTGGCACAAAAACCGATGTAAGTTTTATGCATTTGTGGTTTTTTTCTCTTTTTGAAAATTAGAAGAGGACGAATCTATGTTGCATATTTTGGTGATCTTTGAGTGCTACAATAGGGAAGCAAGATCTAAATTATTGCAGGAAATTCATTGTTTGAGCCTTACACACAAACCGAGATGATGTGGTAAAAGGCCATTTTGACACTTCAACCGAAAGTAGTCATGCTTACAGTCAAAATTCTCAGAATTGCGAGAAGAGTGTGATGATGAAGGAATTTTCCTTATTTATTATGTTGCACATGTTTGTAATGGGGGTTTAAAAACCATAGAGTTTACCACTAGTGCACATTTGGGGGTATTTGCCTTAATGTTAATGATGTAAAGGGTTGTAATTAGCCACTCTTGTAAGTGATGATGAGAGTGAGAGACATTTTGTTTTATGCCTAAAACCTTGAAAGCCTTATTGGAAACATTGTTATGGGTCTTATAGCCATTGTTGAGTGAGAAGGCATTTTTTTGCCTAGGCATTTTTTCGAAATGATTGTAAACCTGTACATGAGAGTTTTATAAACTCTTGGAAAGTATGGTATTGCTTTGAAGTTGTGATCATGTATTGTCAGCTACTGATTTTCATTGGTGCAAGTGTTGGCATCGACATCCTCATTCTGAAGTACAAAGGTGAAGGAGAAGAAGGGTGTGGCCTTTCAAAGACATTTATTATGCAGATCAGGGAATTAGCTGCAGAATTTGCATTAATGCAAGTGTTGGGATCGACATCCTCATTATGAAGTACAAAGGTGAAGGAGAATAAGGGTGTGGCCTATCATAGAAATTTTGTATGCAGATCGAGTAGTGGGGAAGTGCATCGTGGAGTGTAAGACTCTTCCTAGAAGTTGGTTAAGGATATTCAAGTTACATTTCCTCTCTATAATTTTGGAGGACCAAAATTTATTTTTGTGGGGAGGTGTGATCTAGGAGGATCTCCACACAAAGAATTAACTTCATGGAGAAAATCATTAAACTTTGCACAMCATGGAGAAAAATCATTAACTTTGCACACCATGGAGAAAAATGCATTAAAATGTTAATTAATGATAAGTGGAAAAGAAAAATTAATTAATCATGAATGATTTAATTGTAATAAATRATTAATACTTGAAGTGWGTTGGAAAATCTCATGTATTATTCATTTAATTGTAAAAACGGGAAATTAGTTGTGARAATCCAACTCACAAATTAGTTTCCTATTTTTAAGAGGAAAAAAGAGGAATACTTGGAGTGAGTGGAAATCTCATGTATTATTTGTAAAAATGGGAAATTAGTTTTATGTGAGAATCCAACTCACAAATTAGTTTCCTAATATTAAGAGGAAATTAGTTTCTTAGTCTCAAGGAGTAAGTTAAGAGTCTCATGAGTTGGTTTGGACTCTTCCTCACTATATCCTAGTCTCAAGGACGACGTTAAGGTTCTTTCTCATTTTTGTCCTTGGGTAGGTACTAGATCCTAAATTCATGGATCTTGTCTTTTTGTATTACAGAGCTAGGAAAAATCATTTAAACCCCTTTATTGGGAGAGATTGAAAAATAAGGCCTTTGGAGGCCCTTTGAGGCTCTTTTGGAGAGCTCTTTGAGGAGAGAATCAAGAAACCATGATTGTAATTTGTAATCCCCCTAATTGGGATATTTTGTCCCCTTATTGGGAGAGTATGTGCGCCCCTACATTGGGAGAATGATGCCCCACATTGAGATAGCCTTGTTGCCCCTTAATTTGGGAGAAGATGTAGCCCTTTTCTATAAAGGAGAACCAACCCCGCATTTGGAGAAGCAATGAAAAGTGATTTGTATTCCAAGAGGATCTGAAGACGTAGCCAGAAGGTTCTGGTGAACTCTGTTAACAACTCAATGATCACTTCCTCTTATGTGATTGTTGTTGATATTTTATGTAATTTCAGAAGTTATTCCTAAAAGTAATTGTATTGATTATTCCTAAGTGTAATTGTGAAAGAGTTTATTGATATGTCATGTCTTTTAGGTATTTTAGAGTATAAATAGAGGTTATATCGAGTCATTTTGATCATGCATTGAATATAACTACAAGAGAGTAGTACGCACTTATCCAAGAGGCTATTCTTGGTTCGTGTTTGGGTCTCTTTGGTCTTGATTTCATGAAAGAGCACTGTATGAAATTGTACATGTTGGAGGAATCTACACTGAGGAAAGTTTGTAGGGTTTTCTCCCCCTTGAGTGTTTCCCTAAGGATATATATTATTGTTGTGTGGATATCTATCTTTTAGTTGTGATCCTTTTGCATATTAAATAATAATAAAAGAATATAATACTTTAACTATTGTAAAAACAAAAAGAAATTCAACATGGTATCAGAGCAGGCCTGAAAAGGAATATTTTTCCGCAGATTTTTGGAAGTGTTTTGGAAAACTAACTTCATCTTCCTAGGAAGGATGACTACAAGCACCAAAATTGACAAGAAGCTAGAAGGAGAAGAAAACTTCAAAACATGGAAGTACAGAGTGGGCCTCCTCCTGGAAGAACATGTTTTAGAAAGATTTGTTGAGGAGGAAGTTCCAAAACCAAAGGAATATGAGGCCAAGGAAAAGCATAAAAAGAACCAAGCCATGGCTAAGAGGATTATTGCAGACTCAGTCAAGGATCATCTGATCGATCATGTTTCTCCATTAAAATATCTGAAGAAGATGATGGATGCATTGACTCATCTATTTGAAGGAAAAAACATCAACATAAGGATGGCATTGAAGACCTGGATGAAGAATGTAAAGCTTCAAGATTCAGAGTCCATTCACTCTTTTCTCGAGAGTGAATCAGATCAAGGAACACATTGAAGCTATTGGAGACACTGCTGATGAATAAAAAATGGTGATGACCACCTTGAATGGTCTCCCAAGGTCATAGGACTCATTCATTCAAGGAATATGCTCAAGGAGGAAGCTAATAAAGTTTAGTAGATTATGGAAAGATTGCACTCAAGAGGAAGCAAGGTTGGTAGCAAGGGAAGAGAAATTGAGGGATGATGATCAAGCTTTAGTTTCTCATACAAGGAAAGGAAAGAGTAATAAAGAACCCTTGTCCCCAAAGAAACCTCAAAATTCGAAGAAGAATCAAAGAGACTATTCAAATGTGATGTGTTTTTGTTGCAAAAAATTGGGACACGTTGTAAATTTTTGTCCCCTTATTCTTAAACTAAAAGAAAAGGAAAAGGGAAAGAGGAATTATGCTCATGTCATTGAATATGATGAACCAATGAAGAAAATTGCTAGATAATATGATTCAAGTGATGATGACTACGTCCTAATATCAGCTCTCACAGGAACAGTCACCCCTGGAAATGATACTTGGTTGGTGGATAGCGGTGCCTCTAAGAACATGACAGTCTATAAAGGCTCTTTTTCAAACTTAATTCACAAAGACTCACCTCATAATGTGAAGTTGGGTGATGATTATCAGTATTTGATCAAAGGAGTAGGAGAGGCCTCCTAAAAACTAGATTCTGGGAAGGCAATGAGGATGAAAGAAATGCTTTATGTACCAGGTTTGAAGATGAACCTTCTCTTGATTTCATCCTTGGATGACAAGGGTTTCAGGGTTTCATTTGTAGATAGAGAAGTTCGCATGTGGCCAAAAGGAAAGACGTTTGATGATGCAGTTCTTATCGATGTCCAAGAAGGAGGACTGTATAAATTAAAGGGATGCTCAGATTCAACATTGATTCATGACACCGTGAATTCAAGTGAGCTATGGCATAAGATATTTTCCTACCTAAACTACAGATCTTTACCAATCATGAGCAAGATGGTAACATGATTACCAGATATTCAGGTGAATCTAGATGTCATGTGCCAAGGTTGTGCATAAGGAAAGAATGTGAAGAACCCATTTCCAAGCAATGATAGCAAAGCCAAAGGAGTCTTGGATATTGTACACTCGGACGTATGCAGACCTATGTCAGCACCATCGCTTAGTGGGTACATATATCATGTATCTTTTATTGATGACTACTCACACAAAACTTGGATTTACTTCTTGAAGTCAAAAGGTGAAGTATTTGGTAATTTCAAGGAATTCAAGGCACTAGTAGAAAACCTAAAGAAAGGAAGATAAATATGTTGAGATTAGACAATGGAGGAGAATACACCTCAGATGAATTCTTATATTTCTGCAAATAAGTTGGGATTAAGAGGGAGTTCTCTACTCCCTATAATCCGCAGCAAAATGGAGTGGCAGAGAGAAATAATTAGACGATTATGGAAGAAACGAAGGCCATGATCCATGATCAATATTTACCTATGTATCTATGGCAAGAAGCTATGATGACAATTGTGTACGTACAGAACAAAAGTCCCCATCGAGTTCTTGAAAAAAAGACACAGGAGGAAATGTTTTCAGAAGATAAGCAAGAGGTCAGCCACATGAGGATATTTGGTTGTCCTGTATATGTGCATGTCCCCAAGGACAAGAGAACAAAGTTGGACCCATGTGGAAAGAAAGGTATATTTTTTGGGTATAGTGACACATCGAAGGCTTACTGAGTATACATTCCCAATCACCAGAAGAAAAATATTAGCAGGGATGTAACCTTGAGGATGTAGCTTTTCACAAATCAAAGCAGGGTCGTGCAGAGGAATATCATGACAAAGAGAATGGATTTCCTAGAGCCACGAAGACAAGATAAGTGGAAGCAGAGGAATACATTCTTGAGGATCAGGATATGGCCAAACCACAGAGGCCTATGGAGAATCCTACATAAAAGAGAAGACCATCTTGGGCACAAGAGGCCATCAAAGATGCATAGAGATATGATGCATAGGATGGATCATCTAGGAAAGTCAAGAAACCAAAAATGTATCATGGCTATGTGGAATTATTGTGTGATATCATTGATGTAGAGCCTACCAGCCATGAAGAAGCTACATGAAAGAAAGAATGGAAGGATGTCATGGTCAAGGAATACCAGTCAATAGTGAAGAATGACGTTTGGGATGTGGTTCCTAGACCCAAGGAAAAATCAGTTGTGAGCTCCAAGTGGATATTCAAGATGAAGCATGTTGCAGATGGAAGCATTGAGAAATACAAGGCTAGATTTGTAGCACGAGGATTTTCTCAGAAGGAAGGAATTGACTATGAGGAGACTTTTTCTCTTGTGGAAAGATATACTTCAATAAGGGTTTTTCTTTCAATAGCTATTGTGATGAAATGGAATGTTCATCAGATGGACATGAAGACGACATTTTTGAATGGGGTAATAGAGGAAGAGGTTTACGTGGAACAACCACAAGGATTCGAGACACATGACAGGGAGACACAAATGTGTAGGTTAAAGAAGGAATTATATGTATTGAAGCAGGAACCGAGAGAGTGGTATGGTTGGATTGATGGTTTTTTTATGAGATTGGGATTTACCAAGAGTAGCGTAGATTCTAACCTTTACTTCAAGGTTGAGGATGATGGACCAATGATATTACTACTATATGTGGATGATATATTCTTGATAGGAGTGAAGAATTTCATCATTGAATGTAAGATAAAACTCATTGCAGATTTCAAAATGAAAGACCTAGGTTTAATGCATTACTTTTTGGGTCTAGAGGTATGGTAGAGGAAGAATGATATCTTCCTAAATCAGGGAAAATCTGTTGTGGAGATCATGAAGAGGTTCAGGATGTTGGACTGTAAACCGATGGCTACACCAATGGAATCAAATATGAAGTTGTTGGATGATACAACTTCAAAGGTTGTGGATGCTACATTGTACAGGCAGATGATTGGATCATTGATGTATTTGAAAAATACACGACCATATATATGTTTTGTTGTGAACACCCTGAATCAGTACATGGTTGACCCCAAACATTTTCACCTTATTGCAGTAAAACATGTGATGAGTTACTTTAAAGGTACAATGGATTATGGGCTCAAGTATGTTGCAGACAATGATATCAACCTACTTGGATATTTAGATTCAGATTGGGCCGGAAGTGTTGCAAACCGAAAAAGTACATTAGGATGTTGCTTCACTTTGGTATCTGGTATGATTTCATGGATTTGTAAGAAGCAGTAATGTGTAGCACTCAGTATGGCTGAGGCGAAGTATGTGGCAACATGTGCAGCAAGTCACGAAGCAGTGTGGCTTCATAAATTATTGATTTGATTATTCGATATTGTGATGGAGACAACATGTATCTTGTGCAACAACCAGAGTTGTATAAATTTGTCAGAGAAGCCGGTGTTTCATGATAGGCCGAAGCATATCGAAATAAGGTATCACTATATCAGGGATATGGTGTAGAAGGGAGTAGTGAGGCTCCAATATGTGGCTACCGATGAGCAGGTTGCAGATGTGCTGACAAAGCCATTATCAAGGATGAAGTTCGAGTACTTCAGGGACAATATTTGTGTAGTCCCTCTTCAGAGGGAGTGATGGATTCAGATGTTATCACAGAGTAGTGTATGTCATGATGACATGTTGTAGCTATTAGAGAGATACCCACCTTCCTTGGATGCATATTGAAGAGATGAGGTATAGTTGTTATCGTAGGGTATTGGATGTCATGCATAAGATATTCGAGCTTTCTGCGAGAAACTGGATGGTCTCATGATGACATGTTGTAGCTATTGGAGAGCTACCCACTAGCCCTGGATGCATGTTGTGAAGTCACTATGGATTTACTATGATGTATAGATTCATGTGTTTGATATTCAATGGTCATGAGCTCGTGTGGATGGCAACAATGTTAGAGTCTGTGTCAGATAGAATACCTTCCTCATTAAGAGGGATTGTTGAGATTTTATCTAATTTCAGAAGTTATTCCTAAATGTAATTGTATTGGTTATTCCTAAGTGTAATTGTGAAAGGTTTTATTGATAAGTCATGTCTTTTAGGTATTTTATAGTATAAATAGAGGTTATATCGAGTCATTTTGATAACTCATTGAATATAAGTACAAGAGAGTAGTATGCACTTATCTAGGAGGTTATTCTTGGTTTGTGGTTGGGTCTCTTTGGTCTTGATTTCATGAAAGAGCATTGTATGACATTGTACATGTTGGAGGAATCTACACTGAGGAAAGTTTTCATGGTTTTCTCCCCCTTAAGGGTTTCCCTAAGGATATATCTTAGTGTTTTGTGGATATCTATATTTCATTTGTGATCCTTTTGCATATTAAACAATAATAAAAGAATATAATACTTTAACTGTTGGAAAAACAAAAAGAAATTCAACAACTGTCTCATGTTTCTTATGCATGTATTTATTTCTACAATTATGATTATTAAATGCATATTGTAATGGATTATGAGACTAACATCTCATGCACCAAGTTTATATTCAATTTTTATACAAGCCTTTCATAAGCACACTTTGTTCACCTTTAATGCAATCAAGTTCAATTAAAATGATATTATAACTGATCATTTCATTAAGTGAACCTAGAACTAGATCAAGTTTGTTATCAAGGTCACCATAGATTCAGATCACATACTAAGAATACCATTGAAGAGATGGAAGAGGATTATTCATGTGTTAATATGTTTACTATAGAATACCAATCAACAAATGGAAATAGTGATCGTGATCATGATCACTCTAGTGTCCTTTAATCAATTTGTAGACAACCTAGCTTAGGCACCCACTCATCTACCACATACAACATATGAAGGCACTCCCTTCTCTTCAATCACTATATAATTTTCAAATTTAATCTATTGTAGTTTTATGCTCCTTAGAAAACAAATTAACTGATCTTGGATGGCTCCCAATCATGCCAACAATCTACATAAATTTTAAGAGGGTGATTCCTACTCAATAATGGTGAATAAAAACACCCAATAGTCCTTATTTCATTCCCCTATGGCTCATAGAAGATCTAGGTTGCATTTATTTCATGAAAACCTCTCTTCTTTCTTCAATAACACTCGTTTCCTTCTAGTTACTCTCTACCCATTTGAATTTGCATGAATGAAACGGTGAATAGGGTGAGAGTGAGGATTTTTCCCTGCACTCCTTTCTTTATTCCTTGATGATAGAAGGTGGTTACTACAAAATAGGATTTCATGGATTAAGTTAGAATGATTACATTTACCCATACCTTATACTTGCAAATATGGATTCATATTATTACTATTGGATTAAACTAGTAGACCAAAGTCTAAATGGTTTTCCAACAAAGGTGGTGTAGTCTAGCACCGACATATCAATCCCTACAAACAAGGACTCTATCACTTGGAGTGCATTGTGAAGACTCAATATTCATGGGAGGAAGTTACTAGGTGACATACATAACCATATATTAACTTGTCTATACAAACCATGTGCTAATTACCTTCACCATTGGACCAATATTATAATAGATATTAGGTTATGCCAAAGATGAAAGCATCCATTAATGTAGAAAATAAGTAGAAATAACGATAGAAGAATACATCATAATGAAGAACATCATCAAAATATATCATCAACACAATAAACAAGTACTCAATTATGGGGGTCATTCCATTCATATTTAGCATAAGTGTAATCAGCATTGCAAAGATTGACACTTCTCAAAAGAGTAGCAACTCAACAACACAACTAGACTTTACATTATCTCCCTAGCTCACAAACCACTTTATAGGATGAAGCCTTTACATTTATATACTTGCATATTTAGGCTTTTAGGTTCCTTTAGGCCTTTGGTTTATTACTAGTGCAATAAAGGGTCTGAAATGACGTTATAATTTGGAAAATGAAGTTGGTTAAGAGACTATGTTTCTAATTCCATTGGTAAGATTCATGTCAATGATATCATTGATCAAAACTATTGAACATAGAACCACATTGCACTAGGCATACATAATCACACTACAATCCTCCTTGTGGCTATCTTAGAGGATTGTTTCAAATGTTAAACATTTTTCTAAGAGTATATTTAGAAATACATTATTGTTCTTCACTTGCAATGTAGTTTAGCATTTATTTTATGCCACCCTAGGTATGCTCAGATCTATTGGCATGATTTTTAATCAAATAAGTTAATTTGATATTGTCCAATGATGTACAAGAATAGGTTTGAAACATGACACTTAATAAGGCATAAAAAAAAAGGAAGGAGCCAACATAGGTGGAAAAACTAGAACTTAGTTTTATGTATAAGGATATAGATCTTGGCATTGGAGTCCCCTACATTACATTAATTTCACACAAAATGAGTAAATGAATTATGTTCACAAAGAAGATGTAGGCCAAAGTCATACTAAATTCTTTCTATAGATTTGATGAGTACCAAATTTACAATGATACTATATTCTTGTTTAAAGTTAAAGGTAGATAGCTTGGGAAAGTGTCTCCTAGTAACAAGGCTAGTTTATTACACTTTTGATGAGAGTGTTGCATGTGATTATTTATCCTTTTCAAAATTGTATATTATAGATCATAATATAAGAACATGACATCATTGAACTCTACATGTGCTTAGCACAACCATAACTTTGCATTCATTTGTCATCAATATGATGTTGCAATCCTTCCACTCTATCACTAGGAAAATTTGTTCAAAACTAATTTGTATTTAACATCATTCCCATTCCTAGAGCATTGTAATTTGGTTATTTAAAAAAAATTTTAATTTGTTTATTGCAATGAAATGGCATCCCTATACTTTGATTAATTGTGCCTTTGTATTTTGATTCATCGTCTAGGGTTTTCTTGTAGTTTTGAGGTTCAATTGAAGTGAAAGATCATGTTGGACAAGTTCATATTACATACATGTCAAAATACATTTGAATAGTTTTGTGTTTTGCATGGAAACAACAGAGTGAGCCTTCTATTAAGGAAAATATTGAAGTGTATCTGAGTTATGTTGGGAACAACTACAAAACTAAGAATTATTAGTTTACTTTATCAAGGTGTGGGACATGCGCTTACAATTATTGAATGCAATGAGGAGAAATGCTTATATTTTGATGAAGTATTCCTTGGCATTTATTAAATTAAGATTCATTGTCTAGGGTTTTCTTGTTTTTTTTAAGTTCAATTGAAATAAAATCTCATGTTGGACAATTTCATCTTACAGCCATGTCAAAATAAAATGGAATAGTTTTTCATTTTGCATGGCAACAACAAAGTGATTCCTCTCATACATTACATCATCACCAAAGGGATCATGTTTAATTAGGCATAAATTATTTTGAGTAGGACCAATGCTGGCATCAAGTTCTTGAGATTGCCCCGGAGGATTAATCTCCACAATTTCATATGGTTACCTTATTATGGTATGTATTTTAATCCATGATTGAGTTTCCATAGATTTTTGAGATGTGGCACCCATTGGTCCCACCACTCCCAATCCATTATAATATGCTCTAGAAGTAAAAGTAATTGAAGCATTATGAGTAGTTGTGTCAAGTATTCCTAGCCCCGCTCTACAAATTGTGCTCAACAAGCCCTACCCAAGATTTTTGGAGGAATATTTAAGAGAAAATGAACCCATAATTTATTGGTACCTAGAATGAGATGGAAACTATTTACAAATATATGGATGCACCTCAACTCCACATATTCTCCCCAAACATGTCACAAATAGGTTTGTGCTCATGGAAATCAGATACCATCAACCAAGTTTGGGGCTAATGTGATGTTCAAGGACCATAGAAAAAAACGTATTCCCTTCTTAGCCAAGGAATTATTATCATAGAACTCACTGAAAATATTTTGAGCACAAATAAATTGGAAAGTGTTGAGCATCAGCTACCATATGATATTTGTAGGTTTTCTAACCAATTTGAGTCAATATGTGAATTTTTGCTTGATCAAACAACTTGGATTAACCTCCTATTGAATGAATATTCTAGAGAAATAAATGAAAATGTATACTAAGGAATTGAAGGAAAACAACATGAAGAAATACAAGAAAATGATTACCTTAATGGAAATGCCTTGTGGATCTTATAGGTGACGGCCCTTCAAACCTGCATTTGTCAAAGAGAATAAAAGGCTATATGACTGGATAATAATTAAACATGTATGAGGTTGAATTTTTCAAAGAGAATAAAATGTTATATGATTGAATAATAATTAAACATGTACAAGGCTCTAAAAATACTAAAGGGGAATACTTGAATGAGCTCCTCTTGGTTTCGAGAAAAAAATATTCTCTAATAAACAAGTCCAACCATGTAAAGGTGGAAGCTCATTTGGACCTCCCCCCCCCCTATATTCCTCTCAATTCCCCATACTCAATCATGCATAACGAGTAAAACAAAAATTAAAGGTAAATGAAAGTAATAATGTGTGTGCAAATGTGTGTTTGTGTACATACAAAACATATAAGGTTCATGCATAATAATGTAGCAAAACAAAAATTGTACAACAAATATTTTATATTAATAAATTTATCGTCAAAATATGTACAATCACTCCTTTTTAGGTTTATTAATTTTCATGTACTTCTTGAGTAAATCATCAGATTCCTCTTGATCCCCTTTAGCTATTGGGACCTCTACTAGTGTTGCTTGATTATGCACCATCTCACGAATTGTACTTCTAGTAGTAGGACATGCATGTTGATACATTACAGGGGCATCCACTACAATAACAAACAACATTAAAAGGATATGATCAATTATTATTCATATCAGTGTTTCATTAATACAAATATCATTACAATGTTTTTTACCTGGAGAAGTAGTTGACACCATTGGTTGGGTTGTCGTATGTTCCTCTCCTCTCCAGGCACCCTCATCGACATGCATTGCCATTGAAACAAGAAAAATTATAAGTACACCATCTGCAAGTAAATATTAATAATCATCAATACATACATCTGATTTAAAGACATGCATATCGTGATGGGGTTGCACACCACTAGAATCATGGGGCAATTTTTCACTATTATTGAATGAATTGTTGTTGCTTTCCTCCTTAAAACAAATAGACACATTAATTGATGGGTTAAATCAACCATCAATAAATTTTACAAGTAATCAACAATTATTTAAGTCTTTTCATTTTATTTACCATCTCAATCAAAGGGTCATATTGTGTTTGCCCCATCCTTTGTCGATGTCCCACCACTACTTCAAAGATGAAATTGAACCCAAACTTCAAGTCTTATTCGGTGGCAATAGTGGTGAACCTATCCCCCTGCATTGCATAAGATCACAAATTTTGCTTATTGGTTGCAATTAAATAAAATGTGTATGATGATATGAATAATATGGTTAAATTATTTGGTACTTACAATTCATGCTTTTAATCTAAGGTAACCACCTTGGCCAAATTTGTGTTTCCTTTTTTTTCCAATCTTTCCTTGGTTTCTTTTGATGTGTCTGGGAGCCTACGAAGAGTTTCAAATTTGTTAGATATTGCAATTTTTTTTTTAAGTAAGAGGTTTTATATAAAAAGGGCCTTCAAAAACCAAGACCAAAAGTAGAAAAACTTGATAACAACCGGACTGTAGTTACTAAACTACCCCAATAAAGGGGAAACTAGTTCAGCCAGCTGGGTAAGTTTAGCATTTGATAATCTACCAGTCTTATAGAACAGAGCTAAGCTAACTAAGTTGTAACTAAAAGCAGAAACCATAAAAGAAAATACCCCTGAGGGGTCATACACTTGGCAAGTAACCTAGCCAGGTGGCAAGAACGGCTGCATGCCAAGGCTCCTCCTCAACGGGCATCCCTCTGCTTTCCAAATGCATGTCAACGACCACGGGGCTCTCGTCCCTGTTGGTCGCTGGCAGGGCATCTCCTTGCTGACTATACACATGCAGGCCTATGGCTATCGCTGCTTCCATGTCCTCATGCTGGCCCTGCTCCACTACGACCTCGACTGCAAATCATGGTGAAACTAGACCGTAGAGAATGGTGAAACTCTCTTTCAGCTGCAAATCATGCGTGGAGTCGGTGGATGCGGACGTATTGTTTCGGGCAGTTCGAACAGGAGGTGGCGCCCCCAAGGGATGCCTTGAGGAACCAGTAACTGGTGGATGGGAAGGATTGAAGATTCTAGAGTTCTGCGGGATAGCAAGGTGACGCAAAGAAGAGCCCGGCAAGCTTTCAATCATGGCTAAGAAATCAAACCGGGAGACAGGCGAGGTGGAGGAGGCGAGAGGTGCTAGCTCAGACTGCAGAGGCAGCGAGGAGATCGTGGAGGGTGAACCAAGGGGAGAAACAGATGCTCGGGGCCGAGAAGGAGGCCAAGGATAGCCTCTTCGCGGTCGTCCTCTTTGTCACGGCATAATTTGAAAGCAGAGAATGACTAGGTGTTCCAGGTGAATGTAGAGAGCCTAGGGTTGGTCGGGGCCTATGAGCACCATGAAAATCCAGTTAGAACTAGGCCAGGGCAACGGAGGAATGTGGGAATCAGTCCATGGGAGAGAAAGAGGAGCAAAGGCAGACGGAGAAGCCATCAAACAATTCGTAATGGAGGTCGGAAGTATCAAAATTAATGTTGCTACAATCGACGTGAAGGCTAGTTAATGCAGGGTAGAGGCGGTGGTCGTTGGCACGAGCTGATCACATGGCGCTCTGCCCTGCTAGCCTACCCGGACTCCCTCTTTGCGCCATTTTTCATGCACTAACACCCCATCTGGGGGTTTGTCCATTTCCCCATATTCGTGGATACATTGCTGGAGAATAGGGTGATCAGGATTAAGGGATGTTTTGCAAAGGAGTTCTGGTCCAACCCAGTTGGTCCCCAGATTAGCCAGTTCATCCGCTACTTGATTCGCCTTTCTCCTGATATGAGCAGGTATAACAGCCTGATTGGGTTGCAGTATATCTGTAATAGTCTTTAGCCCATGTGAGAGTCTCCAATTGGGTGATATTATTTTTGGGTCCGCTCCATTTAAAAGCCTGCTGAAGAGATTGATGGTGATTTGGGAATCTCCCTCTACAATTAGCTTGGTGAAGTTGTGCTCAATGGCTAATTGCAGTCCTCTGATGAGTCCCCAAATTTCTGCTGCATTGTTTGTGGTATAGCCAAGGGAGCCTGTGTTAATGAGAAGGATGTGTCCAAGGTGGTTGCGGAAAACTACTCCATAACCCGCTGCTTCTGGATTGCCTTTAAAGGCTCCATCAAAGTTGAGTTTGATGAAGTCGACTGGGGGGGTGGACCAAGAGGAGGGGCTGCTAGG
>JZKD02S1673733.1:65962-79937 GCA_000966675.3 Picea glauca
TCTCAACACCAGAGCTTGAGATATTGCAGTCTTGATATTGTTGAAAGTGTTTTTTCGCTCGTCATCCCACTTAAAATCAACATCCTTGCAAATCATTTTTTGTAAGGATTTGATATTTTCAGTGAAATCGGGGGTGAACTTCCTCACAAAATTGATTTTCCCAAAGAAGGATTGCATAGCCTTTTTGTTGTGGAGTAAGGGAAGATGAGTTATTGCCTTAATTCGTTATGGGTCTATGTGAATTCCTGCTTGAGATATAATATGACCTAGTAATTTCCCTTCCTCAACACCAAAGATAGTTTTCTTAGGGTTTAAAGATATACCATATTTTCTACACCTTTCGAAAATCTAGGTTAGATATTGGATGTAGTCTTCTTTGTTCTTTGAATACATAGTCATGTCGTCCAAATAGACTACTACACACTTGTTGATAAATCCTCGAAATGCAACATTCATGGCCTTCTAGAAGGTTTCCCCTGTATTAATTAACCCAAAGGACATGTGTTTATAAGCAAAGGTTCCCCACTTGGTTCGGAAGGTAGCTTTCAATCGGTCTTCCTCTGAAACTAGAACCTAGTTGTAACCTGAAAAACCATCTAATAGGGAGAAAATTTCAGAACCAGACACGGTCTGCAAGAGTTGTTCCATTGGTGGGATTGGGTAGTTATCCTTTTCTGATGCTCTGTTGAGGTTTCTTAAATCCACACATAGGCGGATTTCCATAGACTTTTTCTTGACGGGAACCAGATTTGCTACCCAAGCAGAGTGTCTAACCTGAAAGATAATTTTAGCATCTAGTAATTTCTTTAACTCTTGATACATGAGGGGTTCCAGAGATGGGTGGTACTTCTGGAGCTTCTTTTGGAAGGGTTTTACTCCAGCTTTTAACGGGATTGTGTGTTGGATAATGTGAGTGTCATAAGTTTTCAGATCTTGGTAAGACCACACAAAAACATATTAATATTCTCCGAAAAGTTTGACATAGGATTTCCTTTCTTCTTTAGACACTGTCTTTCCTAGATTTATATTCTTAGGGTTTTCTGGGGTTCCTAGATTTATAGTCTCGTACATGGGACACGAGCTCCCTGTATTTGTGTTTGTTTACCCTTTAAATCTTTCCCTTAAGTCGAAGAGGTTCTCCAAATTGGCTACCCCTTTCGGTATCGTGTGAAACTTTGGTTTGTTACTAAAGTKATATGTTTCACTTCTTTGTTCATGGGAATCAGTTTCTACTAGTTTCTCTTGGAATACTTCATCGTCAATAACCAGGTCTTTAAAATTTTCTTGATTGGTTAGGAAATCTATAATCTATTCATCTCCTTCAAATACCTTCCAATTAGAAATATTGTTGGGCACTGATGGTTTGTAGAGTAGTTTCACAGTGAACCGGGAGGCTTCATAGTCTTCTAAAGGGGATAGCCTCAAGGAAGCAGTGGCTAGGGAATCAGCAAGAGTATTATTTGTCCTGGGAATCACTGTAACATTAAAGGCCTCAAAATGTTCTATTAGCCTGTGCACTTCCAGTTGATAATTCCTCAGGTGGGGAGAGTTGCAATGTATAGTATTCTTTACTTGCCTGACGATAATTTTAGAGTCCCCAAAATGTTTTAGTTCTTTAACGTTTAAGTCTATGGATTTCTTTAGTCCTTGCACTAAATCTGCATACTCGACAATATTATTAGTGCATTCAAATTCTAGTCTGCAGGACAGGAAATTTAGTTTCGCTTTTGGGTCAACGAGGATACATCATGCTCCCGATCCTTCTTGTGATTTAGACCCATCAAAGTACATGGTTCAAACTTGTGAGAGAAAATCATCAACTTCTCCATGCCTACTAACTTCCTCCTCTCCACCTACTTTGTATGTGGTTTCCAATAGAGATTCTTGATAGAAGAGGCTTTCTTCCACCGCTAACAGTAGATTTACTTGAAAAGTCATTTCAGAGTTTTGAGTAAGAGATACATCATATGAGAGAGGGGAGACATTGCCGAAATCAAAATCACAGGAGTAGTTGCCTAGCACAGGGAAATCTACCAACGAGGGTTCGTTGAAGGCTTCGAAATCGATGACAGTATGTTTGAGATACCTTTCCCTATCGATCCTAATCATGTGTGCATGTCCCTTTAATGGAAACCAGAGGTGAGCCCAGTCTGTGCTAAAGTATCCCTTCAACTTCTCAAACCAATCTCGACTAATTAGCAGTCCATAAGCTTCTGGTATATCCACCACAATGATGTCAATCACTTGAACAAATTTCGGGTCTGTAGCCATTCTGATCATGACGTCCTTGATTTCCCCAATAACTTTCACCTGAGTCATGTCTAGTTGTATAACGTGTTTATCACTTTTGAGCAGGACTGCATTTAATTTCTTGCAGATAGATAATGGCATAACGTTAGAGGATGCCCCTAAGTCAACTAAACAATTATGGAGGTTTCAGTTGAAGACTTCGAACGTTAAAAGGAATGGTGGGACAAAAGGCTTTCCTTTTTTATGTACAGATCAAGCGTTCACATTTGGTTTATTTTTTAGGTCTGTGGGAGAGGGAACATCCCCTCGGTCAGTGCTTGTTATAGGGGCTTCTACTGAATTTAAGGCTTGTAACAAAAAATCTTTTTGTTGGTGAATTCTACACATGTCCATGACCGACACATTAGTCTTCAATCTTTTTAACTCTTCTATTATATTGTAGTCCAGCTTAGGTGACTCCCGTGTATGAATTTTTATCGGATTTTTTGGGGAGACAAAAGGTGTTTTCGGGTGATCGACTATTTGTTTTCCTCTCAAAGTTGGACAATGGTAAGGTTGTTTAAGACCGATTGACCCTTACTTCATGTTTGCACAACGAAAAGCTTAGCGGGTGGTTCTTGAACCTCAAATATATCATTGGAAGGCATTAGCAAGTCAGGATCCCACATCAATATGGTTGTTTCTTCTGGCGGATCAACTTCCTCCTGATCGACGATATTTACTATTGAGTCACTTGATTGTTCAGTAAGGGAAACTTCATCTAGGAACTGATTGGCCATAAATTTCATAGCATACACCCATTGGAGATAGTCTCTTTCAGATAGTCCATAAAATCTATATAGATTCTTACAATTAAATTTAGTGTTTCTTTGTTTCTAAAGATCCTCAACATATAGATGTTAGGTGTACCATGTTTTAGTATATTGTTGAAATATAATGGGTCATCAAAGATCTCCATGATATGGATATTTAAAAATACTGATAATAATTCTAATTCCTATTTCCTATGGAAAAAAAAATATTATATGATTTAATTGGCTAAAAATTTAACTCACAACAACATCACTAATCTAAGTGAGGATAATGATTTAGAAAATGGATAGTATTCAATTTGGCACAACGACATGGAAAGTTGTTTTATTCTTTATTTATTTAATGAGGCAAGACCTTGCATTTATGAAGGAAAAACAATCTCTTCTCATAGATAAAATTTGGTTCTTGGAGAATATGGCAAGAAATATGAACATCTGAATGGAGCAATTACTACACCATTTTTGTATCCAATGTATTGGAGGTAATATTTTTGTAGATGGAACTTGTTTGCAAGTCAACAAATTTGAGATTTTAAAGCATTCAAAAGGTCCACATCCTTGAAAATTGTTATGAATAATTGTACTGTCATATTTCAACATTAAGGGAGGTCTAAACATTTCTAAATTTTGGTTTTTGGTTTAAGAAATGTAATGTTTTTGGGATATTAGTTAATGTTGGATGGAATTTGGTTACTACTTAAATGAAACTTTGAATAACACATCCTCAAATAAATTTAAATTAAATTGTGTTTCTTCGAAGAATGAATATGTTGAAGTTAAATTTATTTTCAATTAATTTATTGCTATTTTGAATATTAAGGGAAATATGCTTATTACAAACATTGTGTCCAATTGAATATGAAAATGATGACCATTGATCTGTAATTGTTCTTTGGGATCCCAAGACTATATTAAAAAATCGTGTAATTTAATTATGTTTGTAAATTTTCCTCGATAGAAATACGAAGGACTATTTTTACAATGTAAGGCATTTTGTTATTATGTAGTTTATGTTCTGATGGGACGAAGTTGCAAGCATTGAGAGCTATCAAGATGTATTGAACAACCATCCATGTCATTCTAGCCATTGGCCTTACTATAAAAAAGATGTGGCTTGTTAACTTTTATTGAACTTACGTTTGCAAGAACAAGGCATATGTGTGACTTCATCATTTGCAACAACGTTTGTGGGTGACCTCTTCAATGATCCCTTAAATAATTACATTCCCACGAGGTTTTTCAACATGATATTGCAAATGGATTACAAGTTGTTCCTTGTTAGTCTTGCTAGAAATGGTGTTTATTTGGCTCTCTTTCAACCAATATGCTTGAGATTTGTTCTTCTCAATGGTTAAGTGGCTCCTCTCTCAAGCTCATCAATCTCATAACATAACTTGTGCCCTTGCTATGAATTAGTGCTTGACTCAAAAAATTCTAAACATAGAAATTTTGAGCTCATACATTTCTTAGAGGACCATGTTCATACTTCTCCAACTATGCTACATTTTTTGTACAAAGTACCATATTTGAAGCAGTACAACTCTTGACCTGTATAGAGAACACACATGCACATTCATACTGATCTTGACTATTGTAAGGTACCATATCTATTATAATAGCCGAAAATAGAAATATTGCAGAGAATAACAATGGAACAACACAATAGATGAAACCACAACACCAAAACAATACCTTTATTGATAGGATACAATGTTCACTTGCCTCTTCGAGGAGGCAACCTCCAACAAAGTAACACTCTATTACAATAATTCTCAAGAAAAAAACTTCGCATGCCCTCAACTCTTATTTATACTATATCTATCTACCAAAAGAACAATCTAGAGGAAGATCTTCTAGAAGTAGAAGCTTCTATTAGGTCTTCTTACATTTGACTTATTATTCCTTATTACTAGGCCTTATTAATATTCATCTTTATTACATGGAAAATATATTATTCTACCTATGATAGGGGTTAGGGAGGTTAGGTCCCTAACATGCACTCCCCCTTAAAAAAAAACCTTGTCATCAAGGCTTGAGATGAGAAAATTGTTGCAGAATGGTAGTTGGCTCCCAGGTGGAATCTGATAGAGTTATATATTTCCACTGTACTAACACTTCCTTGATGGTGCGCTGATGAAGATGATGTTCACGATGATCCAAGACTGCTTGTGGCTACAACCAGATGGAGCCTTCTTCATCCAACTCAGGAAGACTTAATTCCAATCACCTTCTTTAAACAAGAGACATGAAAAACATGATGGAGCTTAGAATGACTGAGCAAAGATAACTAATAGGCCACCTGTCCCATGTGCTTGAGAACTGTATAAGAACCATAAAATTTTGGCGCCATTTTCTGACAATGATTACCCTTGAATGAATTCTGCTTATAAGGTTGCAGTCATAGAAGCACCTGGTCCCCTTCAACAAATTGGCGTTCGGAGCGACATTGATCTGCTTGTTGCTTCATATGATTCTGAGCCATGCCCAAATTCTCTTTGAGGGTACGGAAAATATCCTCTCGAACAATAAGAGTTTGTTCAATCGCATGAACCTTCGAGGTATCGGGCATGTATGAGAGAACTGAAGGTGAATTTTGTCCATGTATTGCTTCAAAAGGATTCATGCAAGTAGTTGTATGGTAAGAGGTGTTGTACAACCATTCAACTAGGGGTAACCATTGAGCCCACTGATTTTTCCTTTCAAATGAAAAAAACCTCAAATATGTTTCCAAACACTTGTTGACAACTTCAGTTTGACCATCAGTTTGGGGATGATAGGCGGTGCTGAGATGCAATTGGGTGCCCTGCAGCCTAAATAGTTCTTGCCAAAAATTGTTGGTGAAAGTGGGATCTTTGTCAGAAACAATAGAATGAGGCATGCCATGAAGCTTGTAGATATGATCCATGAAAAATTGACCCATAGTGGAGGTGGTAAATGGGTGTTGAAGAGCACAAAAATGAGCATACTTGGATAGATGATCAACTACCACCATGATCACTGACGTATTGCCCGATTTAGGTAAGCCAACAATGAAATCCATAGAGATATCCCTCCAAATAGTGGGTGGAATAGAAAGTGGTTGTAGTGTGCCATGGGATTTGACTGTTTCTCCCTTGTTGTGTTGATAGACATCACATTCCACCACAAAAGTGAGAATTTCATGTTTCATACCATCCCATAAAAAAGAACATTTGACCCAGTCATAGGTTTCGGTAAACCTTGAGTGCCCAGCTATGGGTGGAGCATGAAGCTCATAAATCACTATGGATTTAAGTTGTGACTGTTTACTAAAATACAGATTACCTTTGTAGCGAAGCTCATCATTGTGCCAAGAGTACCCTAGGGAAGATGGAGAATTGTCTTGCAATTGTTGGATCAGACGTGAAATTTTGGGATCTTGTAGCCATTCCTAGCAAACAACTTGGATCCAATCTGGTATAATGAAGGAGAGGGAAAAAAGGGACCCTTCATCTTCATATTTTCTTGAAAGAACGTGAACAACCACATTGTCTTTTCCTTTCTTGTAAATGATCTCATAATCATATCCAAATAACTTGGTCACCCATTTTTGTTGCTCCAGGGATGAAAGACATTACTCCAGAAAATACTCGAGGCTTTGATTATCTGTTTTAATTTGGAATCATTGCCCCAATAGATAAGGGCGTTAGAGATCCATTGCATGCAAAATAGCCAACATTTCCTTTTCATAGATTGATTGACCTAAATGTCTCTATGACAATTGTTTGTTGGTAAAGGCCAAAGGTCGACCATCTTGCATAAGGACTACTCCAATTCCTCTCCCGGAAGCATCACATTCCGGGAAAAAGGTCCTTGTGAAGTCGGGAAGGGCCAGGATAGGAGTGGTGCACATAGTTTCTTTCAAGGCTTGAAAGGAATGATTAGTTGTTGGAGTCCAAGTGAAATAATTATTTTTAAGGAGAGCAGTGAGAGGTGTCGCAATATTTCCATAATTCTTAACAAACTTGGGATAATAGCCTGTTAAACCCAGAAAACCACGCAACATTTTGAGAGTCTTAGGCTGAGGCCAATCCTGCATAGCTTCAATCTTCTTAAGATCCACCCTGACACCCACCTTGCCAACAATATGACCCAAGTACTTGATTTATGAGGCTCCAAAAGAACATTTAGATTGTTTGAGAAAAAGTTGGTGTTGAGAGAGGAGATGAAGAACTCAATCCACATGAGTAATATGGGTTGTTTGGGTTTTACTATAGATGAGAATATCATCAAAGAAAACTAAGAAAAAATAACAGAGAAAAGGATGGAAGACATGATTCACGAGGCTTTGGAAAGTGGAGGTAGCATTACACAAGCCAAAGGGAATGACCAAAAACTCACAGTGGCCTTCATGAGTTCAAAATGCAATCTTAGGAATGTTTGCCCCTTCCATACGTATCTGGTGGTAGCCTGAATGAAGATCAAGTTTAGTAAAGAACTGGGCACCACTTAATTCATCCAAGAGATCATCAATGACATGAATGGGAAATTTGTCTTTGATGGTGAGTTTGTTGAGGGTGTGAAATTCAGGACACATATGCCAAGAGCCTTCTTTCTTAAGTACCATGACCACCAAATAAGAATATGGGCTAGTACTAGGACAGATAACGCCTGCGGCGAACAATTCTTGAACAATTTTTTCAAATTCATTTTTTGGGGCAAAGGGATGATGATAGGGATAAAAATTGGGAGGAAGGATGCTCAGGGATGAGGGGAATGGAATGATCATGAACACCACGGGAAGGAGGAAGTCCCTGGGGAGTGGAAAAAACAACTTGATGTTTGGAGAGGATGGATTGGAGGTCAATATGCACAAAGGGTGTCTGAGTGGCATGAATGGAATGGAGTTGTGAAATAATGTCGGAATGACCTTTTTTAAGGAGATTTTCCATGCGATGGGAACTAATGATCTCAGGGGAACATGTTGTGATGCCTTGGAACTTATATTGTTGGCCCTCCTAGTTGAATTGCATAGTTAATTCCTTAAAATACATGAGAATGGATCCCAAAGTACTTAACCATTTGACACCCAACATAATGTCACAACCATCCATGTCGATAGAAAACACACGAGATTCCATGTGGTACTGACCAATTTGGAGATGCACATTTTCACAACGACCCCCACATTTCATGGATCCACCATTGGAAATCATGATTTGAAAGTTGTTCACTGCTCGAATATAGAAATTAGTTTCTTGGGCAATGCAGCAATGAATAAAATGATGGGTGTTGCCATTGTCAACGAGGATGATGACCTTTCAATGCTTAATGTAACAAATTAGCTTGAGGATTTGGGGAGTAGAGAAGCCAGTGAGAGCATTCAGGGAAATGACTGATTCAACTTCTGGGGGGTCTGACGGTGGAGTCAATTCAGTGGGTTCATGTGACTTGACCACAGGGGGAGCCTCAACCTCTTCTTCAGAAACATCCTTAGAGATGGCCATAAAAAGCTTTTATTCATTACACTTGTGCCCATGAAAATATTTTTCATCACAATTATAACAAAGGCCCTTGCATTGGCATTGAGCCATTTCTGCCTGGGTCAATTTCTAGATCTTTAGGGGAGTGGAAGGAGGAGCAAGAGTGATTGGTTTAAGGCAAGGAATAGAGGAGGGTTTTCTAGTTTGAGAAGAGACAACCTATTTTTCTTCCTTAGATATTTTAGTAGCTTCCACCCAACTCTGGGGGTGAGCCATGAGGACGTGGCCACAAATATGTTGGCATGTTTACAGACAGAAGGCAGAGTATGCTTGTCATTGATGGAAAGAACAACAGTGACGATGCAACGTCGATGGCAAACAAGATGGAAAGAAAAACAACAATGTTGGCGGAACGATGTTGATAGGTTTATAGACAGAGTGTGCATGGAAAGAACAGCAATGAAGAAAAAAAAGAGCAAGCTCGAGAAGCTCGGGAGGAATAGCGTGAGTGTGCATTGATGGAAAATAGGCAAGGAGCGAATAGTATGAAGGAACATCAAAGCTTAGAAGAGATAACACTTTGTGCTTTCCAGAAGTGCAGTCGAGGTCCAAGAGAAGGACTCGCAGAAGGTTCAAAGGTCAAGGCCTTTGACACTTAGTCATTCTTCGAGGTTGGGAGGATGCGTAAGCTCATAAGGAGGAGAGACAGTGGTCATCGGATCAGAATCCAATGACCAGAGGAAGCGCGGATGAGGAGATCAGATCTCAGTCGTTAGATCTGAGTGCATAGACCAACAACTATTGGATCCTAAGGAAAGTGCACGAGACAAGTTCCGAAGTCATCAGAACCATCCATCGTCAGAGATGACACATGGCGAAAGATCATCATTTCGCTCATTGAAAGGTCAAAGGAAGAAGGTGCTCTAACCTCTCAAACTCGTGATATGTGAGGTCGCGAAATGATCTTGGCCATTGGAGCCAGAGGACACGTGGCGAGTGATTGGAGTTTTGTTGACTCGCAAACTAGAGAAGTCAAAGGTGCGATTTGTGGGAACTCGCGATACGCGAGGTCGTGAAACAATCCTAGTCATTGGAGCTAGAGGACACGTGGCAAGCGATTGGAATTTCACTGACTTGCACATTGGAGTAGCCAAAGGAATGTGACACAGAAACTCGTGATATGCGAAATAGTGACTTGATCTGAGCCGTCGGATCGAGGAGAGATCAGGACCGTCGATCTAGCACCATCGCTATTTCGAGTATCGAGAGAACGAAGGTAATGAGACTCCCAAATTCATGAAATGCGAAATCGTGACTTGATCTGAGCTATTGGATTGAGGAGAGATCTGGACCATTGATTGTCCAGGGAGACGAGACGTGAATTCGCGAAATGCGAAATTGCAAAGTGCTCAAAATATTTGGCCCATGATCACATCGAAAGGTCACATCAGCAGAAAGTTAAGGAGGAGCTAGCATGTCGCTAGGTTCCACTTTGGTGATCGTCGAAACCATGAAACACCCTTGTGTTTCGCCCCTGGTCATAGCTTGTGGTCACATCAGAGGAAGAGAAGTGAATGAGCTAGCACTACTAAGCTCCATTTCGGAGTTTCGCGTTTCAAGAGTTTGAAATCAACTCACAGCAGGAGGTCGCGATATGAGAAATCGTGAAATCACTTTATGTTTAGCATCTAATCAAAACTCGTGGTCTTGTGAGAGGAAGGAGCTAGTCCAGCTAAGCTCCATTTCAGATATCGCGGATTGGGAGAGTCAAGATGTCTCATACCAAGATCCCTGAGGCCATGAGTCATGAAGTGCTTATTGGATAGGCGAATGGTCACTGCCAATGGTCGTGTGAAAGGAAGGGGCTTAGCCAGAAGAGCTAGCTCCCATTGTGTAGTTTTTCGTAGAAAGGGAAAAGGCGCCAAGAGCATGAGGGCATGGAGGTTCTCTGGGGAACTTCCAGAAACCACTGATTGTTTCTGCATAGATAATTCAAAGAGGCTTCAAGGTGATCGACAAAGAAGATGAAGAGTCTCGACTGCCAGATAAACCAAGGAATCTCAGGATAATGTCCAGTGATGATGAAGAGATTCGGTAATGACAGAGAAGACGAAGAGTCTCGACTACCAGAGAGGCTAAGAAATCTCAACATAATGGCCACTAATGATGAACTCATAGGCAACAGAATTGCCAGAGAAGATGAAGAGTTGTGATGATGATCATTAAATGACTCGATGTGAGAAAGGATGTAGAATTGTGAAGGAATGTTATTCTGTTGGGGAGCTATGCGGGTGTGAGGCAGAGCTGCAGTGAACAACCTGTTGGGGAAAAATAGTGACTGAAAATAGCATGCAAAGGAATTGTGCATGAGGAATGCGGAAGGTGCATAGAGAATATAAAAACGTAGAACATAGAGGAGATGGCAGCTGCGATTGTGTGTGATGCATGTGTGTAGAAGCATGTTTTGCGGGAGCTGAAGCACAAAAGAAGCGAGGAACAAAGATGTATATCTGAGAGAAGAAGAGAAATTCGAGGTGCGCATGCAGAGACAAAGAAGAAGATCAGAAATCTCAAAAAGATGTGAGTAGAGAGACATTGATGTAGGCATAGCAGAGCAGTGTAGTTGAACAATGATGTGACTGGTAAGCCATTGGTAAATGTTGTACCACTGTGATAAGTTGTAAAAGGAAAAGATTTATATTTCAGGGTGGTAGGAAGGTGCTTGGGAGGATTGTTGTCCTCATAGTTTCAATTGGGTGCTTGAAGAACAGGGAGTTGTAGCTTCCATCTGGGTACAGCCAGAAAAACTAGGGTGGCAAGGTGGTGCAAGGGAGAGCTATTGTTCTCTATTATATAGGTTGGTGCCTATGTGACTGGAAGTTGGTGCTTCCATCCAGTTGGTGCTGGAACACTCAAGGAGTTGGTGCTTCCTTCTATTTGGTGCTAGAGAAACCAGAGAGTTGGTGCTCTCAGCAAGTTGCAGCTTGCAAGACAGAGGTGGTAGCCTCATAATGAGTTGGAGCTCATAAGTATGATAATGTATAGAATGTAAAGATTACTTATCATATCAAGAAGAAGAGGTTTTTACCCTTTATGGGTTTCCTTAGGAAATATTTGTCTCTGCATATTTCATGTGTGTGACTAATGTTGAATGTTATATTACTTACCTCCCTGCATTATTGTGATTGTCATTGAATTCTCTGTAAAGAGTTTAAAATGAGCATAATTGTTTAAGCACGGTAACAACTGATTCACCCCTCCCTCTTAGTTTTACAACAATTGGTATCAGAGACGGTTCCTTTTATCTAAAGGTATATCAGTAAGCCTAAACATGTCAAGCCATGAAGAAACTTCAACCAATAAGGCCCCCCTATTCAATGGAACAAACTTTACCTTCTGGAAAGTTAGGATGAGAACTTACATAATGTCTTTAGGTGCAAATGTCTGGGATGTGGTAGAGACTGGTTATGTAAAGCCAGTTGTACTAGCTAATAAGGATGACAAGCTAGAGTTCAGCTTCAATGATAAGGCTATGAATGTTATTCTGAGTGGGCTTGCATAAGAAGAACTTGTAAAAGTTATGCACTTAGAAACTGTCAAAGAAATGTGGGACAAACTCATTAGCAGTTATGAAGGTAATGAGAAGGTAAAGGACGCAAAGCTTCAAACCTACAGAGTATAGTTTGAACAGCTAAATATGAAAGAGGATGAAACTGTTGGGAAGTACTTTTTGAGAGTTGAAGAACTAGTAAATGCAATGAAAGCACTTGGTGAAAAAATTGAGGAACCCTCTTTAGTTCAGAAAATTTTGAGATCTCTACTAGATAGGTTCAATCTGAAGGTCTCTACTATAGAATAATTTAATGATCTAAAAGCTTTGGTTTTTGATCAACTTCTAGGAACGTTGAATGCATATGAAATGAGGATAGGTAAAGATAAACCCACCTCTAGAGAAGCATCATTTAAAGCAAATAAGGATGAGGATTATGATCCTGATGAAATTGAAGAAAAAATTGTGAGAAGACTAAAGAAAGGATCAGGCAAGTATTAAGGCAAGTTGCCCTTCAAGTTTTTTAACTGTGTAAAGATAGGTCACTTTGCATCTAAGTGTCCACACAAGAAGCGGGATCGGAATTATGAAGGTGAAAAGAAGTACAAAGTCAAAAGATTTGATAAAAAGAAAAGTTTATGCATAAACAATGATGACTCTTCAGAAGACACAGATAATGACTCTTCCTGTGAAGATAAGGTAAATGACTTCATGCTTATGGACAAAGAGGATTATGATAATAAAATCACAGGAAGTGATGCTAATAATGAAGAAGATATGATTGATATGGAAGGTGAACTAATCAATGCCTTGGAAGAAATTGACAGACTCAGACTCTAGAAAAGAAAACAAAAACAGTTGTTGATGTAGTTTGAAATTAATGATGAATACTTTGTCGTGCTAAAGGTGGAGTTAGAAGAGGCAAAGAAAATAGAGGACATTTTGAAACAACAGTTATCAGAGAAGAAGGTAAGATGTGAAGCCTTGGAAGAAGAGGTAGTAAAGACCAGAAAAGAGATGGAGAAGTTCAAAGCAATGTATCTCCAAAATATTCCAAGCATTAAAGCCTCAGAAGGATTAACCACCATTCTGAATCAACAAAGGAATCCAAATTTGAAAAATGGTTTGGGTTATGAAGAAGGATCAAGTTGTAGTCAGCTAAGCAACAAAGATTCCATCAAGTTTGTCAAAACTACATTCATTGACAAAAACAAATATGGAGAAACAGAGGAAGATAATCAGCCGCCAAGGAAGAGTGAAAGAAAAAGTACTAGAACTGAAACTGTAGAACAAAGAAATCATCAGCGTGGAAGAAATCGACCTGCTCAAAGAAGACAACCAATTTCCAGGTACAAAGGATTTTTCTATAGAAATTGGTTTTTATATTCTAACTTTGGTCACAAAGCTGTAAACTGTTCTTTAAAATTTAGATATGAGCAATCAAAACACTCAAGCAATAGATATATGCCGCAACAAAGAATGGGACAGTCAAGTAATAAACAATCACAGACTGTGAATCATGTGATGGTTGGAAAAAGGACACGGGTTAAGCATAACAACCGTTATGATCCTTTATTCAATGAACCAGAATGTTACACCTGCCATAATTTTGGACATAAAGTTGTAGACTGTCGCTTAAGGAACTACGAGCCAGATTTGAATCCTTCTGCTAAAAATGTCAAGGTTTGGAAGAAGAAATAAAATGACAAGTGTGGACTAGTGTTGTCATCTCAAAGACAAAAGAACCCATGGTATATTGACAATGGATGCTCCAAACATATGATGAGAGACAAAGGCAAGTTTCTATCTCTAAGTGAAAGCAAATCAGGTAACGTAACCTTTGGAAACGATGCTCCAGGTAAAATCAAGGGTAAAGGGATGGTAAGTTTAAGTAATGGAAAAGGGAAATCTCAGGATGTTCT
>JZKD02S1673733.1:110918-121829 GCA_000966675.3 Picea glauca
GAACCATTATCCCTTTCTTCAGTGTGTGTTTTGGTTTCGCTAATAGATCAAGCCTTGAAACCATTGATAACTCCCTTGTCTCACATTTGACGTTTTTGTTTATTATTCGAATTGTTATTTGCTTTCAGCTGTTAGATAGATTGTATTCTGTTGTGTTTTCTGTTTTCTGTTAACCCTTTTTGCTCCACAACATCCTGTTCTGCCTTGCCGAGCCCAACAGGGCATGCTAGTGCTCCCATTTTTGCTCACTCGACGACGATTCGAGCACGAACACCCGTGCTTGAGGCCCCAAGCATGATGTTCTATTTTGCTCCCCTTGGGATCAAAGAGACTCCTTGTTTATGTTACAGTAGCTGTGGGAGGTATTAACCTCCACATGTAGCCTTTGACTAGAATGAAATATTTCAGAAGCAAGGGAAACACTAAACAGATGTGTGAAAACCCTAGAAGACAAGTCGACCTAGCAGAATAAGTAATATTAGAATATTATCTTCCAGAAAGACAAGTTGGCTCCACGAGAAAAATTTAAACATAAAATATAATCACCAGAAAGTCAGGTCGGCCCACTCAAAAAAGTTACTGGACAAATTAATATAAATAGAGGATGTTTTAACTCATTTGTACACCCAGTTAGAGTGCAAGTTTTGTGGAGAGCTATAGTTGCCGCTGTAACTGCAAGGAGGAATAAGGGCATATGGTCATCTCTTGGTTTTGGTTTCTCTCTAGTGTCGTCAAGTGATATTCTTGGTGATTCTCTTGGTGATATTCTTGGTGATGTAGCTAAGTATGGCACAAATTTGAGAGAGTAGTGCAGCTACAGCTATTGCAGTTGTGTATGGTACTTCTTCTCTGGATATGGAGACTCTCTCTTGTGCGCTACCTTTGGAGAAGGAACGCTCTAAGTAGTTATCAGCTAGGGTTTATTTGTTGGTTCTAGTATGGATTTTTGAAATAATTCTGTCAAAGGTTAAAGGTGCTTTGGGGTGGCTGCGTGCCTATGGTTGGGTGACAATATTGTGATATTGTCTATGGTAAAATGAGCACATCAATTATTTTAGTAGATTATGGGCCCACACTATTTTCAGACAGTTTAACCATTGGAAGGTAGATTGAGAAGTTCATTGTCAAGCTCGTTATAGCACCAGTTGCAGTTGCAGTTGCAGTCAGGTTTTGCAGCAACAACAAACCCTAACCAATTTGTTCAGGGACCTATAGTAAAGCGTTTGGCATATTTCTTTGACATTCTAGTGCGCCCTAGCCTAGCGCACCTCTTGGTACCCTCAGCTAGCAAAAACTTCATGTTTGAATTTTGGCCAATGTCAAAGTCAAAAGGTTTGACTTATGGTCAAATTGATTATGTGGTCAAAATTGAAATTTCAGAGTTTCTTGCTTGTTCTAATCAACCTTCTGATTTAGTTTCTAAGCTCTCCTTGTCAAGATGGTAACTAGTTTTAGATTAGAAGACAAGTTGGATGATGCTACGAAGATTTCAAAGGTATGCACTTGTATATGTCTTTCAAGTTATATCTTCTAGCAAAGCATGAGTGTGTTTGTAGGGAATGTACTAGAGACCTTGTCCAAGTAGTAATCTTGGATTTAGTGCATTCAAAGGAACAAACACACCCTCCATAGAAGTTGAGGCTTTAGGTTCCAGGGTTGATTAAATTGATAAGTTTCAAATTTGCACATACCAAGGTTGATAGTTGCTACATTACAAATTGTGAAAGCAGAGTTTGAAAGGTTCTATTATTGCTAGATGTAATGAATACTTGATAGCATGTGAATACTATTGATATAGATGCTTATTGTACTTGTTTGCAAAATGAACTAACTCCTTTAGAGAGATATTTCTTGTTTTTCTCCCGGGCAGGTCATCTTGGTCATACTATGATGATAACCATAAAATTGTTATTCATTCTTGTTACCATAGATATGTTCTTATGAAAATTCTATTATACTGGAAATACTTTTATTGTTCTTGTCTTGGGCAGGTTATCTTACAAGATTTCATGGAGCCTACCATGAGGATGTATTTGTTTGTTCCAAATAAGTTACTATATAAGTTACTAAGTAATAGTGCTTGAGTTCGTGAGATCATGAAGAGAAGTATGATGCTTCAAATAGGACTTTCAAAGAAAGCAAGAAGTCAAAATCACATTCGAGCTACAAAACCCTCCACCTTTGAAGAAGCAGTCAAGTAGAAAGAATAGAAGGAAGATGTGATGGAAGAATATCAATCACGAAAAATGATGTATGAAAATTATTCCTAAATGAGTTTACAAGATAAAGCATGCAATAGATGGGAGTGTAGATAAATACAAGGAAAGATTTATGGCTAGAGGTTTCTCTCACTAGGAGGGAGAAGATTATGAGGAGACGTTTGCTCTGATTGCCAGATATACATCTCTATCAGAGCCATCGTATCTCTAGCAACATCCATGGGTTGGAGTTTACATCAGATGGATGTAAAGACCATTTTTCTAAATGGAGTGATTGAAGAAGAAGCACACATAGAGAAACCCCAAGGTTTTGAGGTACACCAGAGAGAAACCCATGTATGCAGATTAAATAAGGCCTTGTATGGACTCAAGAAATCTCCAAGAGCTTGGTGCAGAGCCTCTCATTATTCAGTAAGAGGGAGCTAGCCTTCGAATTTGATATGAAGGATCTTGGTATCATGCACTATTGCTTGGGACCAGAAGTATGGAAAAAACACGGTGAAGTCTTCCTAGGACAAGTGAAGTATGTTGAAAAGATCCTTCAGAAGTTTGGGATGATGGATTGCAAATCCATGACAACTCCCATGGTAATAGATTTAAGGAAGTTGAGAGATTTTGATTTTGATCTAGTAGACTCGTCCTTGTATCGACATTTGATTGGCTCCTTGATGTATTTGGTGAATACTAGGCCGAACATTTGCTTTGCTGTGAACATGTTGAGACAGTTCTAGGTGGAACCTAGACAGGAGCATTGGATAGCTGCAGAGAATATCTTGAGATATATTCGTGGGATGATAACCTATGGTTTGAGATATGCCTCAAACAGTGAATTACAACTACATGGAAATACTAATTCATATTGGGCAGGGAGTATAGATGACAAAAATAATACTTCTGGTATGTGTTTCAATTTGGGATATGCTATGATATCATGGGCTAGCAGAAAACAAAAGTCTATTGCACTCGCACTGTAGAAGCATAGTATATTGTAGCTTGTGATGCTTGTACGGAAGCAATATGGCTCCGTAAGCTGGTTTCTAGACTGTTTAATCAGGGGCTGGATTCGACCGTGATATATTGTGATAACTAAAGCTACGTGAATCTCTCAGAGACCCGATGTTCCATGACAAGTCAGAGCACATTGAGATCAAGTACTATTTTCTACGTGATAAAGTCCAGAGGGGAGAAGTGGTTCTTCAGTATATCTCCACTGATGAATAAACTGCATATATTTTGATGAAGCCTTTGTCCAAGATAAAGTTTGCATACTTGAGGGACAAGCTCGGGCTCGTGGAGATTGATCCCTTGGTTGAAAGGGAGGAGATGACTTCATCGGTTGGGAGGGAGCACTGATATGTGACATCATGGACTGTCAGTGAGTTGCATATCTGTATCATGCTAGTACAACTTAGAGATGGTCATACAACTTAGAGATGATGCTTACATCATTCTAGATATGATCATGCTAGTACAACTCATATATGATACATACAATTGGAGTTGTTGATACAATGGTTTGAGGAGCATCGTGCTAGTACAACTTAGAGTCGGTGCA
Source organism: Picea glauca (assembly GCA_000966675.3). Taxonomy (NCBI): domain Eukaryota; kingdom Viridiplantae; phylum Streptophyta; class Pinopsida; order Pinales; family Pinaceae; genus Picea; species Picea glauca. Next base: position 114,693 of record JZKD02S1673733.1, read on the forward strand.
TTGCGGATATGTATCATGCTAGTGCAACTTATATATGGTCATACAACTTAGAGATGATGCTTGCATCATGCTAGTACAACTCATATATGATATAGAGGATTGGATTTGTTGATACAATTGCTTGAGGAGCATCATGCTAGTACAACTTAGAGGTGGACATACAACTTATATATGATGTATTGACGCCATGCTAGTTATGTTCATGCTATTACAACTTAGAGACGATCTTGGTGAGCCACATCATGCTAGATATGGCCATGTGAGTACATCTTAAATGCGACATACAACTTAGATATGATGCATTGACGTCATGCTGGATATGTCATGCTAGTACGTCTTAGAGATGACCGTACAACTTAGAGATGATGTAGGAGCTCGTGTCATGCTAGATATGATCATGCGAGTACATCTTAGATGTGGCATACAACTTAGGTATGATGCATTGGCATCATGCTAGGCATGTCATGCTAGTACGACTTAGAGATGATCATTCAACTTAGAGGTGACACAGTGAGGCACTGATCTACATCATGCGAGCAAAAATTAGAGGTGGCATACAACTTAGATATGATGTATTGACATCATGCTAGTACGACTTAGAGATGATGTATATGATACTCCATATCACGCAAGTACAACTTAGATATGATGCATTCACATCATGCCAATACAACTTAGAGGTGATGCAACTGATGACATTATTGATGCAGGATGATATTGGATGATATGATTTGATTGATGTGGAGACTGTATGTCTCTGGACATTAGTTGTATGCTATTGTGGTGGATGTGTTCCACAGGTAGTGATTGTGTGTCATTGGTTAGTAGCCGTGTGCTACTAGGAGTGGTTATGTACCATTGGGCAATAATTGTGTACTACTATGGATAGACACAATTGTGTTCTATTGAATGACATTGTGGCAAGTGTATGCTACTATCTGATTTCCATGGAGACTGCCACCAGTGTTGGAGATGATTGCCAGCTAGATGGATAGTCAGTGTGCTGGTGGACATACATTCTCTAGGAGGAGAATGGTCTAGGAAGAACATATTGTTGGTGGACCTAGATTCTCCCTATGGAGAATGGTCCAGGTTGACAAATTGCTGACGTATCATGGATTGGTATTTTCCTAAGGCATAGATTGTGGCTTGATTAGGAAAATGGTTCAGGACTGATATTCTCCCGAGGCACAGTGATTGGCTCGATCAGGTTGAATAGTCCACCCCCTAAAGACATGACGTACCGATTAGGGTGGTTGATACAAGACCGATATTTTCTAGGGCATATGGGTAGAGATTGATCTCTATGGTACATATGACTTGATTAGAAAATAGTCCGAGACTGACAATCCTGTAGGAATGGTCTCTGTTTCCCATGACATGGATTTCAACATTTGTTGGGACAACCATTCTTCTAGGACATATGTTAGGATTAGAAGAATGGTCTCTATATCACTCCATTGAGTGGGTGACTCATGCGAGACACTCTACTGAGTGCGCTAAGTTCAACAAATGACTTATTTAGCATCATTCCCGATTACTCAGATGGAGTATGGCCTCGTTAAATGATGCAAACGATGATGTATGTTGATTCCATGATGCTATCAGACTGTATTGATAATGATGATGATGCTTGTGACTTGATCTGTGTGATAATGAGATATCCTATGTGGCTATGATGATGCTACTGACATAATGGTCTGTGTGTGCTCAAGACCATTACCGTTAATATCTCCCTAGCTAGGAGGAAGTGTTGATGTTATGGTAGCTGCGAGATGTATTAACCTCCATGTGTAACCTTTGATTAGAATGGAATATTTCGGAAGAAAGGGAAACCCTGAACAGATGTGTGAAAACCCTAGAAGACAAGTCGACCTAGTAGAATAAATAATATTAGAATATTATCTTCCAGAAAGACAAGTCGGCTCCACAAGAAAACGTTAAACATACAATATAATTACCAGAAAGTCAGGTTGGCCCAACGAGATAAGTCACTGGACATATTAATATAAATAGAGGACGTTTTAGCTCATTTTTACACCTAGTCATAGCGCAAGTCTTGTGGAGAGCTGCAGTTGCAACTGCAACTACCACTGTGATGGAGGAGCATCACCATCAAGCACACGTGGAGATACAACTCAACACCATAACACGCCTTTTGAATTATTTTGGAATCTTAAATGATGACGTTTCCTGTCAATCTTTTTGAACTGATTGAAAAACTGAAGAAGATCAAATGATTGGGAGTTGAATGATCACGAGTGATCTAGGAACTCCTAGACTTTAATGTAACATAAATTAAGTAGAAGTTAGTTTTTTTTTTCTCTCGAGTAGACGAGTAGTCGGAGGGAACCATAGGAGCCCTCTAGGATAAATAGAGGTTTTGTATGCCCAAATGAGGTTGCTGCAAATTAGTAGGAGATTGCAGTGATTTAGTTGTTGCTGAATTTTTAGTTCTTGTTTTATCATAGCTGTAGCCGTTTACATTTGAATGAATATAACATAGAAAAATTGATCCAAATTCATGGTGTCGCTACTGTTTACAATCCTCTGTTGACAGAGTCTGTTTTGACTCAGAAGCTCAGAGGAGATAGTGTGGATCTTTCATTTGCAAGGAGTGCAAAGGGACTGCTGCAAGGCATGCATAGTTGCCTGCAAGAAGCTAAGTCTTGCGTAAGAATCTGTTGCAAGGCATGCACAGATCCAAAAATCTGACTAAGTGTAAGAGAACCCCTTTAAGGAGTTCAAACCTCGAAGAATGGACAAGTACAGAGGAGTTAGTGGGAGAAATCCTTCAGGAAGGAGGAGATTTTAAGGTTTGCAAGATAAGTGATCAAGATCCGTCTAGGAGAAGCATAATCATTCCAGACTATCATATCTGGGAGAAGTTGCATGGTGGTTAGCCGTGGGTCCTTTCAAAAATTCATGAATTGGAGGATTTGGAGTGTAGAAGGGTGAAAAACACCGAAGTTCGGATCCGCGAAGAGATCCTAGCCATTGGCGGGAAGGTTGAGATGTGGCAGTGGATAAACAAGTTCGGGAAGGAACAACATCGGAGAATTTGCACCAAGCAGATCGCGATCTTCGCGAAACCATGAAGTGTGAGGTATATCTGAGTCGTTGGTTACGGTGAGGATACATGGTGGAGATCCACAAGTTTCAAAGGAAAAGTCCTTCGGAGGAAAGGCAAAGGAGGAGAATACCTGAAGAGCCGGGAGCCGGAGTAATCCTGACCGTCCATTGGGACCGGACACGTGGCATTGGATTAGGCCCTTCACTACTTTGTTTTTTGGAAGGAACAACATTTGAGAGGAGTGGAGAATCACCGAAAGATCGGAACCCTTGAGAAGATCTGAGCCGTCCGTGGTTCAGTAGATCTGGGTCGTCCATCCAAAGGACAAGTGTCAGTAGGGGGAAGGGTTCGGAACAGAGACACTTCAGGGAAAAAGGGTTGTGACTGTAGTCGAAGCGCTCGGACTCTGAAGTCCGAAGCGCTTGAGGAGATTTAAGCCCCGGGTCATAGACTGAGGTCGCATAAGGAGAGGGGATAGAAAAAAGGAGCTAATGCCTGCAATTTCAAAGATTAAGGAGTGCTGAAGAAAGGGTCTACGGGTTCCATATGACCTGCGCTTAAGGTGATAAAGGGCTTGTGTTAATTCAATTCAGGGCCAACAAGGTCTCGAGGAGCTAATCCAACTTAGAGATTTGAAGATCCTTGACCAGGAGGTTGAGAAACCCCGAGGAGAGAAGGGTTTCTGCATCAAGCTGCAAGGAGGAATAAGGGCGTATGGTCATCTCTTGGTATTGGTCTCTCTCTAGCGCTATCAAGTGATATTCTTGGTGATGTACTAGCTAAGATGGCACAAGTTTGAGAGAGTAGTGCGGCTGCAGTTGCTGTAGTTGTGTATGGTACTTGTTTTGTGGATATGGAGACTCTCTTGTGCACTACCCTTGGAGAAGGAGCGCTCTACTTGTCTTGAGTTGTTGCTGCAGTTAGCAACTAGGGTTTATCTGTTGGTTCTAGTACTTTCTAGAATAATTCTGTCAAAGGTTAAAGGTGCTTGGGGGTGGCTGTGTGCATATGGTTGGGTGAAAATATTGTGATATTGTTTATGGTAAAATGAGCACATCAATTATTTTAACACTCCCCTCGCTCTTATTGCCCTTGGGTTCATGTATTTTTTAAATAAGAATGGATCAACTTTTTATTTTCATGAATTTAATAGAATAGTTTTAATGAAATGAGAGGAATGCATTTTTATCATGTTGGACCAAGACAATTGGTTTGTGTTCAATTCATGATAGGTTTGTTTTGATAATTTTTTTCATTACGTTTGTTAAAACATCATTATATAACTTAAAAACATTATAAGTTCAAATCCATAAGTTCAAATCCATAGGGGGTAGGGTGTGTATACCTCCGTAGACTTTATGAGTCAAATCGTTGGGCGGAGGGGATCCCCTATTCCACAAACAAGGGAATTTCATACACCAATTTGATGTCTAGTTTGACCATGACCTTAAAAATATACTATTATTATTATTATAATGTTTAATACTCTATGTATTTTTCTACTAAGAGTGGACCAACTTTTTATTTTTATGAATTTAATAGAACAAATTAGTTTACCAATTGAATTTTTTTAACCAATTTAACAGATTTGATAATATGGTTTTTTATACTTTGAAATTTTTCTCAGTACAATTTCATTTTAAATCACTTTAAATTAAGGTTCATTAAGGTTCACATTACAAAACCTGTTCATATATTTTTGCAAGGACTAAACTGTAGTATAACACAAACATCATTGTGAAGTGAATAAAAAAATGCATAATAACATAACCTTTTGTAATGAATGAGAAAATGCACAATAACATTCATTTTATAACGAATGAAAAAATGCACAATAACACATACATCATTTTGTAATTAATAAAAAAAACACAATGACAAACATTATTTTATAATGAATTAAAAATCGTACATTCAAACATGTTAGGCTGTTTTATTTGTAATGTAAAACCCAAATAGACACGTTTTGCATAATGATATATTGTTAAGATTTGCAAAATGAAAATGTTTTGCATAATGATATAATTAGATAACAAAAAAATAAAAAAAAATTGTTATTAAAAAGGTTAATAATAACTTCAATTGAAGTTAAATTTAATATGACATTAAATTGGAAGATAAAAGAGAGGTATTCTTTAAAAGTTTATGAAATGCTATCAATCACTCCAACTTAAGGGCAAAATGTATTAAGTAAGAAAATCAAATACTCTTAGTAGATAGAGCTTTGTTCACAGAGTTTAGTGTTTGAAATATATAGTTGAAAATTTGGAGAAAAGAGAGGTCCTCTTTAAAAGTTTATGAAATGTTATCAACCACCCCAACTTAAGGGCAGAGTGAGAAAATCAAATACTCTAAGTAGATATCTTAGTAGATAGAGTTTTGTTTATAGAGTTTAGTGTTTGAAATATATAGTTGAAAATTTGGATATGCATTTTATTTTCCTTATAAAAGTTTATAAATACTAATAACAACTCCAATTTAAGTTAAATCTTAGGTAACAAATTACATTTCAAGATAAAAGAGAGGCCCTTAAGTTAATAAAGAACTATCAACCACTCCAAATTAAGGTCATAATGCATTTAAAGAGATAATAAATACTCTTTGTACATAGATATTTGTTCATAAAGTTTGGTGTTTGAAATATATAGTTGAAATTTGGAGATACATTGTTTTTTTTTTTTTTAACTTTGCTTCGACATGAATTAGTTGACTTATTTTATTACATCATATATGTACTATTTGAGGGCATCTAAAATGGAACGTGGTATATTTTGGTTAAATTTTCTATTATGAGCCTAAGATTCTAGTAAGTAGGAACATGGTATTGTTTCATTGTTTTAAAGAAAAAAATTTAGTGCCTTATTTTGAGACAATCTTCTTTGTAGTTAAATGCGACATTATTAGTTCCAATGTTTTTTTAGGTCTCCCATTAAAATTCTGATAGGATATTGGGAAATAATTAATAAACGTTCTACACATAATATCCATAAACAACCAAAGTTAAGATAATAGTGCTAAGGAACATATGAGAATCCTACGCATTTGAGAAAATGGGAAAGAATAATACATTAGGATGTACTATTAGCAATAATGTCACCACTTTAAATTTTAATAAATCTTTTACAAAGGTCATGATACACAAGATAAAATGTTTCTTTTACCTATTGATACAAATCTAAATGTACATAACATTTTATATAAAAAAAGAGTTGCTCTCTTCATTATCTAATTATGCAACTAGCTTGGTGGTGAGGCCTTCCTTCATTGCCTTTGAATTCTCTGCATTGAACCAAATGTGTGAGATTCTTTTGGCAACTCCTTTTACTCATAGTGCAAGGATTGCCACACCCCCACCAAAAAGTTAACTAGTGGTCTTAGGTGGGCCATATCTAGGTCAATCTTTTGAAGTTGGAGAGTTGCACATGAATTATGAGTTGCGAACCAAGGGAATCTTTTATCTCATTTAGTATGATTGAATACAACATTTCTTTCTTTTTCTTTGACATGAGAGCACTTCCACTCTTTCCAGTTACCATGTTGTTTGGAACTCTAGAACCTAAGGGAGTGTTAATATTATGGTAGATGCGGGAGGTATTTACCCCCACATGTGAATCTGACGAGAATAGAAGACTCCGGGAAGCAAGAGAAACCCTAATGAGTTGGCTAATAATACGAGAAGCCTTGTCGGCTCAAGAAGATAATTTATATTAGGTTATAAGCCTCCAAGAGAAGAAGTCGGCCATAAATAATAATAATATACTGAACAGACACTTATCCAGAAGGAGAAGTCAGGGCCAACAAAACTGGCAGGACTACTATAAATACAAGGCGCTAGTTCTCATTTGTAGCATCTCAGAATTGTAGTTCCCAGTTTTGGTGCACACTGCAGTTGCAGTCTTGTGCGCAGGTTTGGAGGAGAGCTACTGGTGCAGCTGCGGCAACAACAAGTTTTCAGTATTGGCTTGAATATCTCTTAGCTAGGGTTTGGGACTATCTGATCAGTATTTTGTGTTGCGCTATCTTTGGAGAGAGGTGCGCTACCCTTTGTTTGGCTATCTAGCCTA
>JZKD02S1673733.1:124440-161487 GCA_000966675.3 Picea glauca
CAAAACTGGCAGGACTACTATAAATACAGGGTGCCAGTTCTCATTTGTAGCATCTCAGAATTGCAGTTCCCAGTTTTGGTGCGCACTGCAGTTGCAGTCTTGTGCGCAGGTTTGGAGGAGAGCTGCTGGTGCAGCTGCGACATCAACAAGTTTTCAGTATTGGCTTGAATATCTCTTGGCTAGGGTTTGGGACTATCTTATCAGTCTTTTGTGTTGTGCTATCTTTGGAGAGAGGTGCACTACCCTTTGTTTGGCTATCTAGCCTAGGGTTTGCTTTCGGAGGAATTCTCAGTCAAGGTTAAGGTGCTCAAAGGGAGGCTTCGACCTATGGTTGGGTGACGAGGGTATCGTCAATGGTAAAACGAGCACACCATCTTCTATATTCTAACAGGGAGATTATCACCTAAGAGAGATAGTTTCTAAGAGATGGGAAGGAATTGACCACAAATCGACCATAGATATGAGAGACATAGTCTTAAGCAGATTTAGAAAAGGGATAAAACACATGTTAATAGTTCAACAAGAATGTCTAAGTGAGTCAATTTGTTTCCAATAACCACTTATGCCTCTTAACAAGACCACTTATCCCTCTTAACAAGTTTATATTTAGTGAAATGCTTTGCCTTCTTCCAATTTTAGTTTTTCCACCAGGCTTAAGACTAATGGTGGTTTTGGCATATGAGGGGCACAATAGGGCTGGTATCTACATTCCCACCAAGAAATTTGTACTAAACAATGCTCTTGATGGATAAATAGGTATATTGATTGGATTTTTAGTCCTACCTATACCTACTAGTATTGACACTTTATGAGAGAACCTAACTGAATTTACTTGTTTTCTAGTGAATCAGTGTATCAACAAAGCTTTTGATGAACCTAGTTGACTACTATTAAACAATGAAAAACTATTGGATCAATATTTCCACTACTGATTAAGTGGAACTTCACTGCTTTTCCAATGTTTTTTTTGTATTTATCATAAGATTTTAGATAATAATTACAAGATATAAAGAAGTACATTCATTCTGGTGAGATGACTTATCTTTTTATTTCATAGGAAGGAATATTTTTTCCCCAGAAATAGCAATTGCCTTGCTATTCAATTTTGAATCAAAGGCAACTTTCCAATACATATAGGTTGGAAGCCATTACAACATACTCATTATGAGCTTTATGCATGTCATTATGAGAATTGAACTTTGGTGGGGAGGATAACAATCATTCCTCACAACCATCCAAGCTACACCCAATTGACATCCATCCACGACTTATCTATTGGAAAGTGCACCTCATATTTGAATCTATATATTATATGCTTTATTTGGGTTTATAAAGAAGTTATGTTTGTTTGAAATCATGTGAGAACATGTTTTTTATTTTTGTTTTTTGGGCATAAATGCATTTTTAATGTGAAGCTCATGATTTTTGATAGATTACCAAAATTGAAGCCAATCTAATGCTATTTGCAAGATAATATATGTGACTACATTTTGTTATAAGATTTGATATCGTTCTAATATATATTGACCAAATACAAGTTCTGAAAGTTGGTGTTCATTTTTAGTCTCAAAACCCTAGCTAAAATGGGAAATTCATCACAACACTAAATTGGGGTTAAACGATCATTTAATTTTTTTAACTCTTTGAAAAAGAGTTTTAGATCTAATTTCACACAAAATCTTAGCTTCATGTTTGCATTAAAAAAATATGTATTTAATGCAACTTGGTATATTCAAATAATGATAGCATGGAAGTTTTAACAAAAACTTATGGATGCATGTGCTAGAAAGGAGAATATCAAAAACACATAGTTGCAAAGTTGAATCTAGAAGAGGTTTGTGAATAACAATATATAGACATTTTTGAACTATGTGGGGATAACTACTCTTCTTTCTTTTCAAGAATCACATCTTCATAATGATGTATCTCCATGTGAAGAATTTTTACAAGAGGCAAAAAAGATCTCCCAACTTCATGTCCTCTATCAAGTTTTTCCTTTGATGAATTTTTTGGTGAACAAAATGTATTAGTGGAAAAGGAAGTACAAACCATTAAGTCATGAACATGTAATCACATAGTGTTTTCAACTTGAATCTTGTTTATTGCAAATGTTCTCTCGAACCCCATTACAATTTTTTTACATCTACATGGATGACATTTTTTTATCAAACAATTCTTAATGTTTTGGTTGAGTCATACTTGGAGCTTTATGATCTTATTGAGAATCTTTGGTAGATTACAATCAATGGGTTCATTTAGTACATCAAAGAAGACCATTATCAACGCTACCATCAATTCAAGTTGGTGCAAATACTGATATTAATGTAGAATCCTAATAAACACATAGAAAAAAAGTCACTTGGTTTAGCTACTCCTTGGTCCCACAACTTCCTATGTTGTATACCTAAACACCCCATGTTTATGCCTACAAATAAATCTATATTTATGAGCTATTTTATAGGTAACCTCATAGTTTTATAATAATGTTTTGGTCTTTAGACATTTAATATTTTGTATAAGACCACTTATGATAAATGATGTCTTCAAAAGGCAACTAGTGTATTTATGTATAGTTAGTTAAAATGGGCCTAATTAACCCATAAAGGTAACTTGGGACACAAGTTAAGGATTTAGTCCCCCTAGAATAAATATGGGTCTTTTTGCTATCTTGTATCATCATTCAAATAAATATTGTTACTCATTTGAGTTTCATTTTGGAGAAGTCTTCCTTAATTATTTGAATTTGTAGATGGGACACAAGTTAAGGATTTAGTCCCCCTAGAATAAATATGGGTCTTTTTGCTATCTTGTATCATCATTCAAATAAATATTGTTACTCATTTGAGTTTCATTTTGGAGAAGTCTTCCTTAATTATTTGAATTTGTAGATGGGACACAAGTTAAGGATTTAGTCCCCCTAGAATAAATATGGGTCTTTTTGCTATCTTGTATCCTCATTCAAATAAATATTGTTACTCATTTGAGTTTCATTTTGGAGAAGTCTTCCTTAATTATTTGAATTTGTAGATGCAATCCTCTCTTGGGTGTGTAAGTGCCCCTATCACATTTTTCTTTTCTATTTATTTCATCTTTTGAGGTTCATTCCTATTATACTTCGTATTATTATTTTAGTTAAAATATATATATGGAAATAGTAGTGTGTTGATTCATATCTGAGAACATAAAAAACAAGAGTTTGTAGATTGAGGTCCTATTAGCAAGGCTTTTTTCCAAGGGGCATCTAAACATATAGTTTCTCAAGAACATCTTCAATGCTTCCTTTGTTTCTAGAGCTTAATCATCCATTTGGTACACAATGCCCAATCTCTAATATAGATTTTAATGATCCCCATACCCCTGATCCCAATAATAATAATAAAGAAAGGTCAAGCATGAGCATAAGTTTTCTTTAAAATTTCAAATTTAAATTTTGATGGTAATGAATAAGTATCGGGAGGAGTCAAATGCCTTGTAACCTCTCCCAATTGTGTAGGTGTTAGTGTTCTTAATTTTAGTTTGGAGGGTAGATAAATTAGGCATTAGATTTGATACTTGCCAATAATGGAAGATCTGAGTCCATCCTTTGAGGATCAGAATCAATCTTCCTCACTGTGTATTTAAAGCACATCATTTAAATTTGGAGTAGCATGGTTTGAATGAAAATTGAATGATATTGCAATCAAATTTTCTGTGTTTCATCGCTCTCCTCTTTCAGGGTATTTTTGGTTTAATTACCCATTCATGAACACTGGATACCTGTGTGTTGATTCACGAGTTATATCTGAATGTGAATGCAAATACTGTTTCTTTTTTGTCTTCTTCTATTCCCCTATTCATTGCTTAACCCTATTTATTATCAGCGTCGGGACGAGGTTAAAGCTCTTGGAAATTCTCTGAAGTATTAGTGTGATTAATGAATCGATGCTATGAATTCGAGGATGGGTTGTATGATGAATGGGAAGAGATCAACACAATTTTGAATACAAAGAGACAACACGCATGCCTGCAACGTTTGAGTCAAGCAACACATCACCAAAATCGTGGGTATGTTGTAGTAATTACTATGTGTTTGTTTGTGCCTTTTTATTACTCTTTTCTTATGGTCTGAATATACAAGAACGAGCTGGATAATACAAATCACATGAGGATAGTAGTGGACTTGTAGCGTACCAATTAAAGGGTTAAAATGTGGCCTGTTGCATTAAGTAGCTGAAGGGGTAAATAGCATCAATTTTTACTGGTTGGCTGTAAGAATGAAAAGGATTGGACGCTGAGGATCTATGGAAATTAATTGTGGAGCTCAGAGAAAAAGTTACAGTGCTCAAGGAAAACTCACTGTCGGCACTGCAGAGGGTAGTGGCGACCCCCAAAGAGAAGACCCAAATCGAATACTAATTTCTAAGAGTGCAGAGTCTCTGGAGAATTGCTGTTGGACATCGCTGTTTGTAGATTTTGGCAGAAAAGAAAAATGAACTTAGACCCAAAAATCTTGATAGCGATCAAAGGGGGTGCTGTATGAGTCATGGAGATTTCTCCTTTTAATTTCTAAGCCAAATAGGAATTTGGTAAGCTTGGATGGGAAGATTCTTCCTTTCCCTTGCACCGATTTTTGGAATGAGAGAAAGTTACGCTCTCAAAGGTACCGCAGAAGATTTTCTCTGCCAAGAGATGGTGTTCAGATCCAGAAGAAGAGGACGAGGTCGAGGAAGAGCAGTCGCTAATGCTGAATTGCTTGATGAAATGAGGAACCTCGAAGCACGGATGTAAGCCATGGAGACGACGTAGCAGAGAGGAGCTGACAGGAGATGTCAGTGACGAAGAAGAATAATTTCTAGAGGATGAAGCAGAGCCTGAAAAAGAGGCCGCAGAAGTGAGATTGCTCAGATTAGTTTTGGGAGAGAGTACTAGACCAAGGATGGAGGTGCCTATGTATGAACGCAACTTGAACGTTGATGAATTGATCGACTGGATCATTGCTATGGATAAGTATTTTGATTATGAGAATATTGATGAGGACAAGAGAGTTAAATTTGGTGTGACCAAATTGAGGGGTCATGCATCCCTTTGGTGGGATGGAGTTTTATCAATTAAACATTAGAGCTGGTAATGTAGAAGAAACTCTAGAGAAGGTAACCATATACAACAATGGCTTAAAATATGATATACAGGATGAGATTAGCTTTCTGTCTCTATAGATAGTGGAAGATGCATATCAGTTTTCCATGTAGGAAGAAGAGAAGTTAGCGAGGAAGCAAAGTCAATGAGGAAGAGGTAGAAGTCCCCGAAGAAGAGGACAACAAAGTAGACGAGGATAGCAACAAGGACATAAAGATGGAGACAACAACTCGATACAACATGAACACTCAAGCAAAGGTAATGATTTGAGAGGTAGGAGATCAAATTCCAGAGGTAGAGGAAGAGATTTTCAAGTAAGATGTTATAAATGCAATAAATATGGTCATAAATCTTATGAATGTTCAGAAAATGCTTCTACAAGTCAAGGAAACACATATTGTGCAAGTAGATGGAGACAATGTGAATCCAACTTCACAAGAAGATGTTCCTAAAGTTGGAGAATCCATGCTGATCAGGAGAGTTATGCTAAAGCCAAACAAGGAGATCTAGGAACCTGCCCAAAGGAAGATGTTTTTCATAACTATGTGTAAGTCAAAAGGTAAATGCTGCAAAGTTGTCATAGATAGTGGAAGTATCGACAATTTGGTGTCTACAAAGATGGTGGATAAGTTGGGTTTGAAGAAGACTGTTCATCCAACTCCCTATAGGGTGTCTTGGTTGCTGAAAGAAAATAAAGTCTTGGTAAATGAACAGTGCCAAGTGGAGTTCCAGATTGGAAGTTATAATGATCAGGTAACTTGTGATGTTATGCCTATGGATGCATGTCATGTTCTTTTGGGTAAACCTTGGAAATTCGACAAGAGTGTAGTTTCACTATGGGAGGAAGAATACTTATACTTTTGTGAAAGATGAGAATAAGCATACACTCTGTTAGCACTGAAAGTCACATTTTGACTACTATAAGTGTAAGCTCAGTACCCATCAAAATGTGAAAGAAAACAGTTTGTAAAAGTGCAAATGGATGGAAAACTCAGATAGGACAGTCAATAACAACTTACTCCATACAATATACACCAACAAATAAGGCTTTGAATAATTTCATATCAGTATTTAAAGACATAACATGAATAGGTGGAAGACTTGACAAGAAAATGTAATATGCCTATCATCTACATCAGGTAGTATTGATACACATATGAAGAAAAATCTATGACACAAGAACTTCTCAACATCAAAGAGGAAAACTCTGATATTCTGCAAACAATATTACAATAGATCCTCAATTGTAACACATATACAATCAACCAACTGAGTCATTCAATAAACTGAAATCAAAGCAAGATAGAAGGTGATGAATAAGAAAAAGGTCAGATTTCCATTATCCAAAGGGTCTTAAGTTTGATACATATAGTAGAGGTCACTCTGTTACGTATACAATATCTCAAAAAATGAGTCCTCCATTACCCCATCCCAACCTTCCCTTTTCAAAATCCACTTTCATATATAGTGAATAATCTCTATCTACCCAAGGAGGTCGAAACCAAGGAGTTACATAGGATCCTCCTCCATTTAGGAGTCTTGTTACAAAAGACTCCAACAAAAACCTAACAAATTCCTATTTTTTGGTATTTTGTCTATTATGATAAATGCCTTTTGAAACAGGTCATTTTGCTTGATATGGAGATGGAACACATGTCCCTTATGTCTAACTAACTCTTGGAATACCATTCGAACTTTCCTTGACATGTGGCAACCTCCAAACAAGGCGAATATCCAACAACTATGCAAAACAAAGAGTTTGCAGCGCTAGTTTGCAGTGCACTGGTGTTTTAATTTTATCTTTCAAATGCCAAACTAGGTCAGGGCGAATTTTGGTTAGCAGGTCAATTCCATTATCATGCTCCTCCACAATTTTTTTTTAGAAAAACCCACATCACCGTTTGGGATTTATGATCAAATCTTTAGAAGAAACTGTTACAAGAAATGAGTTCGCAACGCCAATAGACGAGTCAGCCAAAACCCTTCTTTCAGTCTTTAAAATAGCATGAAAAACCTCATGGAGTACCTGGTAAACCTGGGCTTGATGTAGATGACATCAAATTTGAACAAGTTTGCTTTCAAGCTATCGAACCTCCAATGCTCCTCCTTAACCAGTTCACAATGCCAGTTCAAACATAGCTTGCACACTTCGAGGAGGCTATTAGTTGATGGTATGACATAATCCTTGGAGAAGTGGTTAAATTGTAGGCTCTGAAAACCATAAATCTTCCTTGACATGATCCTATAATTTTAATGATGATAAAATTGAAATCATGTAGTACTTAGAGTACGCTGCGAACTCTCCTAGTGAGTTGGTAGCACATCAAATCATTTTGACTTGACACTTGAATGGATTGATAGTGACAAAGGAGAGACTTTGAGTACAACCTGGATGTATGACATGTCAAGGAAATGATGTAAAAAACTAAAGGTATGACTCATGGGGATTCTTACCTTGTCATGACAACAATCACATAGCTCAAACTTTAGACCAAGGCTAGATATAACCTTATTCATTTTGAAACCAAATATAATTTTATGATTACAACCTAAAGACTCAAAACCTATGTCCTATAAACCTTATGACTCGAAAAACAAAACTAAGGTGAATTTTTTGATCCATACAATCTTATGTGTTAACACACTCATATCAATGAAGGACGAGGGAGCAAAAAAACAGGATAATTCCAAAGTGCTGATGGTAGTTGGCAAATAATCCCTGCATTAAATCAGAAATTAGGAGGTAAAGATTTTTTTGATTCACAAACCAAGAGTCGTTCTTACTAGCACCTAGCTAACTTATTTTCCTAAGGAAATTCATAGTCTATTTGATGAGTTTGTTGATATATTTGTGGATGATTTTCCTAATGAGTTACCACCAATAAGAAGCCTCATCCATCACATTGACCTCATCCTTGGAGATAGTCTACCAAAGAAAACAACCTACACGATGAATCTAAGGGAGAATAAGGAGATTAATAATCAAGCGCAGGAGTTTCTTGATAAAAGGACTTGTAAGAGAGAGCTTGAGTCCATATGCTATTCCTACAATGCCGAGTCCAAAGAAACATGGAAGTTGGAGAATGTGTACAAATTCCAAAGCCATCAACAAGATCACAATGAGGTACATATTCCTTTTGCCCCGTATGGATGATTTGATGGATTGTTTGAGTGGTGCAAGGTATTTTTCTAAAATATAATTGAAAAGTGGATATCATCAAACTAGAGTCAGAGAAGGTGATGAATGTAAAACAAAATTTAAGACAAATGATGGACTTTATGAATGGTTAGTGATGCCATTTGGGTTGACAAATGCTCCAAGTACTTTCATGAGGCTTATGAATGAAGTACTTAAAGATTTTGTAGGTAAATTTTTCATTGTTTACCTAGATGATATTTTAGTTTATAGTCACTCTAAGGAAGAACGTCTTAGACATAACATGTTGGTTTTGAATAAGATGCAAAAAGAGAAGACACTAATCAATCTAAAGAAGTGCACTTTTATGAAGACAAAGTTGGTATATTTGGGTTTTGTCATATCACAAGAAGGTGTAAATATGGATAGATAGAAATTCAGAGCCATAGTAGAGTGGCCTACCCCAAGGAGTGTTTTTGAGGTAAGAAGTTTTCATGGTTTGGAAAGTTTCTACATGAAATTTATTAGAAATTTTAGTGGAATTTGTGCTCCAATTGTGGAGACATTTAAAGGAAAGAAGCAACCATTCCAATGGACCGAGGTAGCTGAAAAGGGTTTCAATTATTTAAGAAGAAGATAACAAAACAACCTATGTTGGTCCTACCATATTTTAATAAACTTTTTCAAGTCAAATGTGATGCTAGTGGGACTACTATTGGTGCTGTTTTGAGTCAGGAAGGACAAACAATTTCTTATCATAGTGAAAAACTTAATGATGCTAAACATAAATACTCCTCATATGACAAAGAATTTTATGCTATTGTTCAAGCATTGAAAAAATGGAGACACTATTTGACGCCCAAAGAGTTTTTTTTTTAATATTGACAACCATGCCTTACAATTCGTTAACAATAAAAGTTGAATCAAAAGCATGTCAAGTTGGTTGAATTTTTGCATAATTTTACTTTTGTTCCCAAACATATAAGTGGGCAGTCTAACTAAGTTGCATATGCTTTGTGTAGGAGAAGCCCGATTTTGCAGGAATGATGTTAAAATATTTGTGGAAAGATGTAGGATTTGTTAGCATGCTAAGGGGAGAAGTCAAAACACTAGTTTGTATCATCCTTTACCTATTCCTAGTAAACCGTAGTATTGAGTATGGATTTTGTATTAGGATTTCCAAAGACTCAAAAGGGAAATGATTCAATTTATGTTGTTGTTTATAGATTCTAAAAACTGGAACATTTTATTTCTTGCACAAAAACAAGTGATGTAACTAACATTTCAAACTTGTTCTTCAAGGAAGTGGTGAGATTGCATGGGATTTCTAGAAGCATAATTTCTGACATGGACACTAAATTTGTGGGTCATTTTTGGAGGACTCTTTGGAATAAGTTGGGAACCAATCTTAATTTTAGTTTATCCTACCACCCACAGACAAAAGGGAAAATAAAGGTGGTAAACATAAGTCTGGGAAATATATTGAGAAGCTTGGTAAGTGAACATCCGAAACAATGGGATCAACTACTTTCACATGAGTAGTTTTCTTATAATGATTCAACAAACAGATGCACGAGTCTGAGTCCATTATAGATTGTATATGGAATGCACCCAAGAGGAATTTATGAGTTGAATAATTTGGGAAATCAAGAGGTAAGGAGTACTGATGGTGAAGACTTTAGGAAAGCAACAACAACTACAAATAGAGGGAGGATTTGAAGAGAAGAGAGTTGAATTTTGAAGTTGGAGATTTGGTATTGGCACACCTGAGGAAAGAACGGTTTCCCAAGGGGGAATACAACAAATTGAAGCCAAAAAATACCTTGTAGGATTTTGAGGAAATTTTCTTCAAATGATTATGAAATCGAGCTTCCACAACATTGGAATCTCTCCAATTTTCAATGTTTTAGACTTATATCCTTATAAGGGAGAAGTTACAAAAGTTTCAATAGATGCACATGATATTGATTAGACTGTACAATGGGAGAAACAACTAATTACAAAAAAGAAAAAACAACTTGAATTATTTTTAGACAAGAAGGTTGCGAAGAGGACTAGGGGCAAGGAGTACTTCCAATACTTAGTCAAGTGGAAGCATCATCCACTTGAAGATTCCACATGGATGACTGAAGCATAAATTCAACAACATGGAAGTAGTATTGAAGAACCCATGAATAGGAGCCCATGAACCAATTTTTTTATTCCATGGGAGTCAGATGCAGGAGCAACATGTTTTCTTTAAAATTTCAAATTAAAATTTTGATTGTAATGAATAAGTAGTGGGAGGAGGATTCAAATGCCTTGTAACCTCTCCTAGCTGTGTAGGTGTTGGTTTTCTTAATTTTAGTTTGTAGGTTATATAAATTAGGCATTAGATATAATATTTTTCAATAATGGAAGACTTGAGTCCATCCTTTGAGGATCATAATCGATCTTCCTCACTGTGTAATTAAAACACAACATTAGCTTGTAATCATAAAATTTGCAGCAATATGGTTTGAATGGGAATTGAATAATATTGCACTCAATTATTTTGTGTTTCATCTCTCTCTTCTTTCCAGGTATTTTTGGTTGAATTACCCATTCACAAACCTTGTGTACTTGAGTGTGTTGATTCACTAGTTATATCTGAATGTGTATGCCAATACTATTTTTTTGTTCCTATGTTCGTTGCTTAGTGCCTATTTATTATTAACGTTGGGATGGGGTTAAAGTTCTTCTAAATTCTATGAAGTCTTAGTGTGATTAAGGAATCGATGCTACAAATTCGAGGATGAGTCATATGATGAATGGGAAGAGATCAACATAATTGTGAATACAAAGAGGCAACTGGTTTGAATATACAAGAACTGGTTGGATAAAACAAATCACATGAGGATAGTAGTGGACCTGTAGCATACTAATTAAAGGGTTAAAATGTGGTCTGTGGCATTAAGTAGCTAAAGGGTGGCTTATACTCCTAATGGGTGGCATAAACTAGCTCCTGGAATAAGGTCAATATGATGGCTTATACTACTAATGGGTGACAATGAGTGAGGTAACTCATCAACTACTATGTCAGCAAAGTTTTCTAACAATTCCTGGATTTCTATGGGCAAATCTTCTACAGAAGTATTTGTAAGGGTAACTCTAGGATTCCTCACTACAACAAACTGCATTTCTTTTTCCTTCTTCACTTCATTCAAGAGTTCCTTTCCACTCATGAGAAATATACTTGAACTAGCTTCCCTCTTTTGTTCTTTGTCTTCTATTGGTAACAACATGTGTGTCCTACCATTTTTTTCTAGGGTATAAGTATTCTTTCTTCCATCATGAATAAATCTTCTGTCAAACTGCCACGGTCTCCCCAATAAAATATGACATACATCCATAGGAATTACATCACATAATATTTCATCCCTATAACCTCCTATTTTAAATTCAAATTGGCATTGTTGACTTACCATTACTTGATGTCCTTTCTGCAACCATGATACCTTGTATGAATTTGGATGTGCAGTTGTATTCAAATACATCTTCTCCACCATCTCCGTGGACATTAGATTGTCAATGCTCCCATTGTCTATGATCACCTTGCAAACCTTGTCTTTCTTCTTGCAATCAGTTCTGAACAGACTTGTTCGTTGAACTGGTTCCTCCACTTCCTTCTCTGGTTTAAGAAGAATCTTCCTCATCATGAGGTTCTTTCCTCCTTCTGCTGCTTCTTCTTCCACATGCTTCTGTGATTCAACAATGTGTGCTTCACCTCCTTCTTCGTTTTTTCTCTCGGGACATTCCCAAGACTTGTGCCCTGGTTTTCCACAGGTATAACATCTAACTATGCCTCCTCTAGCTCTTCCTCTGGAAAAATAGATTCTTCCTCCATGCTGTCCTTCTCTAGAACTTCCACATTTCTCATGGTGACTATGTTGTTTGTCAGCTTCATGCTTTGGCTTCTAGAACTTCTCTCTGCTGGTTCCCTTACCTCTGCTTGAATTTCCTCCTCTACTTCATTGGCTTTGTTTCCTAGCCAATTTCTCTTCATATTTCAAGGCTGCTTGATAAGCATCCTCGACTGTAATAATCAAAATCATGATGATATCCTCTTGTATTTCATATCTCAACCCATTGATATATCTGGCTGTCTTTTCATCTTCATTCTCTTTCTGTCCAGCCCTAATGTTCAATCGATAAAATTCCTTAGTGTACTCCTTCGCTGATAAGCTCTTCTATCTTAGGTTTTGCAATCTTTTGAACATATTGATTTGATATTCCTCCGGGATAAATTTGGCCTTCAACTTGGCTACCATCCTATCCCATATTTTAATTTTCTACTTACCATTGCTCCTGCGTTTGACTTGCAGTTCATCCCACCATAGTGTTGCATGACCCTTTAGTATTGTCACTGCATGCTTCACCATCTTGTCTTCTTCGACATATTCATAATCGAAGTATTTTTCCATAGAACGTATCTAGTCTAGAAATTCTTCAACTTACAAATTTCCTTCATACATTGGTACTTCTATTCTTTCTCTGGCTCCTATTTTTGAAACAACTTTTATCAAGCAATCTTGTGCAACATCCTCTGCTACATTTTCTTCGACTTCTTCTTCTTCGCTCTCAGCTTCACTGATATCTCCAGTGTCTGGTTCTCTCCTATGTGCTATTTCCATGACGTCCAGTCTCATTCAGAGTCGCCTCATTTCTTCTTCCATTTCTGTATTCTCTCTGCGCTTTCTGGGTGGCATGATTTCACTGCGTCACCTACAAACATAAATCAATTTCTTGATATCATAGTTGATACCAACTTACCTCCTTTTTCCTTTGTATGCTATATGCAAACAAACTCAATCTTAGCTCTGATACCTCCTGATGCAGCCCCCCTACTTCCTCGTAGGGCTACACGACCTCCCGACCAAAGGATCTACGATTCTTGAGTCGAGTGAATCTCTGGAACCTTAATGGATCCCCTCTGTTATTAAAACAAGGCCCTTTCAGCTTCTTAGTGCAAGTTTAATTGACACCCACGACCTTCCCTTTTTCTCCCTTACGAAATCTCAGAGTGCGGGGAATTAGCTCCTTTTCAAGTAAGCCCCCTCTCGATGTAACCTCGGGAAATGACCACGTGACTGTGAACACCCTCAACGTTTTAAAACCCGCAGATATCCTATCCCCGAATTGATACGAGATTGTCGATCTCACAATATTGATGATATAGTATGAACAGACGGTTCAGATCTATGCCTTCCAAGTCCATGAACCAGATCTACTTCTCTTGGATCCAACGACTGCGATCTCTTCGCAATTCCGGACTTCGGGGTCTCGAAATCTCAAACCTTACTTTCTTCCGTACTCCAATCCTCTGTAGCTGACGATCTGCGAACACCTGAGCCGCGAGATCAATGATGCTGATCACTTTGGAACTCTGGATTCTGGAGTTCTCAAACTTCAACCCTTTCCTTCATTGAATTTTATCTGAAGACTCTAATCTACTGATGCATGTCCTGCTTGGATCAACGACTACGATCCCTTTGCGTATCCGGACTTTGGACTTTTCAACTCTCAATTTTTCCTCTCCCCATGAAGTATGCGGATTTCTGCCGCGTGTTCTCTTGATCTAACAATTGAGGATTACTTTGAGACTTCACCCAGAGTGCATGGATCTATGCCACATCTCTCCTAGATCCGACGACTCTGAATCACTTCGGGTCTTCGGGGTTCGACAGTCTCAGTTCTTAACCAAAACTCCACAATAAATTTACCTGAAGCTCATGATCTACTGCCAAGTGGCCACTTATATATCAATGGTTCTTGGCTCTTCGACTCTTCTGGCTTCAGGTGTTTCAACACTTCAACCTCCGCCTTCCTCTAGATCTTCCAACATGTCGACACGTATCCTCCTGGTTCTAACAATCCATATTTTCTCCAGTCTTTCGGTTCTTCGAATTTCAGAAATATCAAGTTTCAAACTTGTCTCTTCCTGGACCCACGATATCTGATAGCCCAAATCCAGTCTGGAGATCCGACGCTTGAATCTTGTCTCAAACAATATGACGGCTCAAATCTGTTCGTGCTGATCGAATGACTGAGATTATATTTCGGGTCTCCGGCTCTTCGGGCTTCAAAAACTTCAGCTCTCAACTCTTGGTTGATCCTCTCTCCTAAACGTACGAAGTGCTAAGGCTCTTTCACTTTAATCTTGATCAAATGACTGTTGATATTTTACCCAATGATCCAATGACCACTATCGCTCCTCCCTTCTGAGCTTCTGATCTCTCCAGGACTTAGAATATTTTCTAAGTATTCAAAGGTTTCTAACCTTTGCTCCTCCTATGAGTCCAATTCTTGGATATCATCAACACTTCTGGAAAGTGTTATTCCTCATGAGATTTGTCCTTAAACATATTTCGATTTCCCATGCTCACCTTGCATTCTTTGGATTTTGATAATTCAAATCGAAGGATTTCTTTAAAATAAATTATTCTCGCCCACCTGACGTTCCTCTGGTTTGGGTTCTTCGATGCTGGGTTGTTTCATGAGTCTCTGTACACCTTGCACTTGGTCCAAGTTTCCTTTGTTTTCTTTGAATTTCTCTGAGTCACTCCAAGACTCAAATGACACACTCCCTGTGTTTGAGATGCACACCTTGCATACAAGTGTCAGAAGAGAAACAATTGAAACTCATCCAATTTCGTCACAACCTCATATAGTCAACCTCTCGAACAATCACACATGAAAGAAACTAAAATAACCATACACACAGAATATCACATTCATTCAATCACACGTTAAATGAACACAATCCAAGGATTTGGGAAAATTCTGTTTGTTCTATTCATTCATGAAAACAATTTACATAGTATCTCTTCTACGCTACTCTGTTCTATTGATCTCTCAGATCTCTATCTCCTCTCTATTTTGTCTATTATATTACAATGCAATAATGAAAACTATCTAAGGACCGGCTCCATGAGCTCTCTTCGTCCTGTCTGTAACCTATCCTATCAAACGCTTAGCGGTTACCATCTCACCTGAAGTGTTTTTCCAAAATCTGGCAAGAAGTGTTCTCCCTTTGTCTTACTGAAGATTAATATGTCATCCAGATATACTATAACAAATTTTCCTATGAAGTCTTTCAACACTTCATTCATCAATCTCATAAATGTGCTCGGTGCATCGTCAACCCAAATGGCATGACCAACGATTCAAACAATCCTTCATTTGTCTTGAATGTTGTTTTCCATTCATCTCCCTCTCTCATTCTTATTTGATGATATCCACTCTTCAAGTCTATCTTGGAAAAATAGCTTGCTCCACTCAAACAATCCATCAAATCATCCATCCTCGGTAAAGGAAATCTTTACCTAATGGTTATCTTGTTGATGGCTTGAGAATCTGTACACATTCTCCATCCTCCATCCTTTTTTGGACTTAACACAGTTGGTACTGCGCATGGGCTTAGGATTTCTCGGACTAAACCTTTATCCAACAACTCTTGGACTTGATTTTTGACTTCCTCATTCTCTCTAGGTGTCAACCTATAAGCTGCTTTGTTTGGTAAACTAGCTTCTGGAATAAGGTCAATATGATGGATTATACTCCTAATGGGTGGCAATGAGTGAGGTAAATCATCAACTACTATGTCAACAAAGTTTTCTAACAGTTCTTGGATTTCTATAGGCAAATATTGTACATAAGTATTTGTAAGGATAACTCTAGGCTTCCTCACTACAACAAACTGCATTTCTTTTTCCTTCTTCACTTCATTCAAGAGTTCCTTCCCACTCATGAGAAGTATACTTGAACTAGCTTCCCTCTTTTTTTCTTTGTCTTATATTGGTAACAACATGTGTGTCCTACCATTTTTTTCTAGGGTATAAGTATTCTTTCTGCCACCATGAATAACTCTTCTATCAAACTTCCACAGTATCCCCAATAAAATATGACATACATCCATAGGAATTACATCACATAATATTTCATCCCTATAACCTCCTATTTTAAATTCAAATTGGCATTGTTGACTTACCATTACCTGATGTCCTTTCTTCAACCATGATACCTTGTACGAGTTTGGATGTGCAGTTGTATTCAAATCCAGCTTCTCCACCATCTCCGTGGACACTAGATTGTCATTTCTTCCACTGTCTATTCATCTTTCATCTTGCAAACTCCGTCTTTCATCTTGTAAGCATTTTTGAACAAAGTTGTTCACTGAATTGGTTCTTGCATTTCCTTCTCTGGTTTAAGAAGAATCTTACTCATCATGAGGTTATTTCCTCCTTCTACTGCTTCTTCTTCCACATGCTTCTGTTCTTCAACAATGTGTACTTCACCTCCTTCTTCGTTCTTTCTCTTGGGACATTCCCAAGAATTGTGCCCTGTTTTTCCATAGGTATATCATCTAAATATGCCTCCTCTGGCTCTTCCTCTTCCTCTTCCTATGGAAAAAGAGCTTCTTCCTCCATGCTGTCCTTCTCTAGAACTTCCACCTTTCTCATGGTGACTATGTTGTTTTTCAGCTTCATGCTTCAACTTTTGGAACTTCTCTCTGCTGGTTCCCTTACCTCTACTTGAATTTCCTCCTCTACTTCATTGGATTTGTTTCCTGGCCAATTTCTCTTCAGCTTTCAAGGCTTCTTGATAAGCATCTTTGACTGTACTAACCGACATCATACTGATCTCCTCTTGTATTTCATATCTCAACCCATTGATATATATGGCTATCTTTTCATCTTCATTCTCTTTCTGTCCAACCCTAATGTTCAGTTGATAAAATTCCTTAGTGTACTCCTTCACTGATAAGCTCTTGTGTCTCAAGTTTTGCAATCTTTTGAACAAATTGATTGGACAGTCCTTTGGGATAAATTTGGCCTTCAGCTTGGCTACCATCTTATCCCATATTTTAATTTTCTGCTTACCACTACTCCTGCATTCGGCTTGCAGTTCATCCCACCATAGTGCTGCATGACCCTTCAGTGTTTTCACTGCATGCTTCACCATCTTGTATTCTTCGACATCTTCATAATCAAAGTATTTTTCCATAGCACGTACCCAATCTAGGAATTCTTCAACTTTGAAATTGCCTTCATACATTGGTACCTCTATTCTTTCTCTGGCTCCTATTTTTGAAACAACTTTTATCAAGCGATCTTGTGCAACATCCTCTGCTACATTTTCTTCGACTTATTCTTCTTCGCTCTCAACTTCACTGATATCAACAAAATATGGTGATCTCCTCTGTGATGTTTCCATGGTGTCTAGTCTCATTCAGAGTTGCCTCATTTATTATTCCATTTCTGTATTCTCTCTGCGCCTCCTGGGTGGCATGATTTCACTGCATCACCTACAAATAGAAATCAATTTCTTGATATCACAGTTGATACCAACTTACCTTATTTTTCCTTTACTTGCTGTATGCAAACAAACTAAATATTATCTCTGATACCACCTGATGCAGCCCCCCTACTTTCCCGTAGGGCTACACGACCTCCTGGTCAAAGGATCTCTGATTCTTGAGTCAAGTGACTCTCTAGAACCTTAATGGATCCCATCTGTTATTAAAACAAAGACCCTTTTGGCTTCTCGGTGCATGTTTAATTGACACCCGCGACCTTCCCTTTCGCTCCCCTACGGAATATCAGAGTGCGGGGTGTTAACTCCTTTTCAGCTAAGGCCCCTCTCGATGTAACCTCAAGCGATGAACACACGACTGCAAATGCCCTCAATATTTTAAATCCTGCGCAATTTCTATCCCCAAATTGCTATGGGATCGTCGATATCACAATCTTGATGATACAGTATGAACTGGAGGTTTAGATCTACGCCTTCCAAGTCCATGGACCAAATCTGCTTCTCTTGGATCCAACGACTGTGATCTCTTCACAATTCCAGACTTCAGGTTTTCGAAATATCAAACCCAGCTTTCTTCCATACTCCAATCCTCCATAGTTGACGATCTGTGGACACCTGACCCGCGAGATCAACGATGCTGATCACTTCAAAACTCCATATTTTGGAGTTCTCAAACTTCAACCCTTTCCTTCCTTGGCTTTTATTCGAAGAATCTAATCTACTGACGCGTGTCCTCCTTGGATCAATGATTGTGACCCCTTCGTGTATCCGAACTTTAGACTTTTCAACTCTCAACTTTTCCTCTCCCCATGAAGTATGTGGATTTTTTCCGCATGTCCTCTTGATCTAACGATTTAGGATTACTTCAGGACTTCACCCAGAGTGCATGGATCTATGCCACGTCTCTCCTAGATCCGACGACTCTGAATCACTTTGGGTCTTTGGGGTTCAATAGTCTCAGTTCTTAACCGAAACTCCACAACAACTTTAATCGAAGCTCGTCATCTACTGCCAAGTGGCCACTTATATATCGATGACTCTCGACTCTTCGACTCTTTGGGCTTCAGGTGTTTCAACACTTCAACCTCCGCCTTCCTCTGGATCTTTCGACCTGTTGACACGTATCCTCCTAGATATAATGGTCCATATTCTCTCCAGTCCTTCGGCTCTCTGCATTTCAGAAATATCAAGTTTAAAACTTGTCTCTTCCCGGACCCACGATATCTGACGGCCCAGATCCACTCTGGAGATCTGACGCTTGAAGCTTGTCTCGAACAATCTGACGGCTCAGATCTGTTCCTACTGATCGAATGATTGAGATTCTGTTTTGGGTCTCCGACTCTTCAGGCTTTGGAAACTTCAGTTCTCAACTCTTGGTCGATCCTCTCTCCTGAACGTATAGAGCGCTAAGGCTCGTGCACTTTACTCTTGATCAAATGACTATTGATCTTTTACCCAATGATCCAATGACCACTGTTGCTCCTCCCTTCTGAGCTTCTGATCTCTCTGTGACTTAGAATATTTTCTAAGTATTAAAAGGTTTCGAACCTTTGCTCCTCCTGCAATTCCAATTCTTGGATCTTGTCAACATTTCTGGAAAGTGTTATTCCTCCTGAGCTTCGTCCTTAAATGGATTTTGATTTCCCATGCTCACCTTGCGTTCTCGGGATTTTGATAACTCAAATCGAAGTATATCTTGAAAATAAATTCTTCTCGCCCACCTGGCGTTCCTCTGGTTCGGGTGCTTCAATGCTGGGTCATTTCACGACGCTGTGCACACCTTGCACTTGGTATAAGTTTCCTTTGTTTAGTCTGAATTTCTTTGAGTCACTCCGAGACTCAATCGACGCACTCCCTGTGTTCGAGATGCACACCTTGCATATAAGTTTCATAAGAGAAACAATTGAAACTCATCTAATTTCGTCACAACCTCATATAGTCAACCTCTCGAAACAATCATACATGAAAGAAACTAAAATAACCATAGACACAAAATATCACATTCATTCAATCACACATTAAATGAACATAGTCCAAGGATTTGAGACAATTTTGTTTGTTCTATTCCTTCATGAAAACAAATTACATAGTATCTCTTCTACGCTACTATGTTCTACTGATCTCTCGGATATCTATCTCCTTCTCTCTATTCTGTCTATTCTATTACAATGCAACAATGAAAACTATCTAAGGACCGGCTCCACGAGCTCTCTTCGTCCTGTCTGTAATCTATCCTATCAAACGCTTAGCGGTTACCTACTCTGTCCTATTACAATAATTAATAGTTATTGCCAGATAAAATTCAACACTCAATATCTGCAATCTTTTACAGTCCTTCATGACTTTACAAACAAGTTACATTTTAAAATGTTGTTTACAAAATATCTCAACAACCGATTTAATTCGGAGTTAATTTTTGATTTGAAACTCTGTCATTGTTGAGATGTCGCTCCTTTGCCTCCATGCTCATGTTTTGACTTTGAAGGCGATGCTCTTGCATCATAAGATATTATAATTTCATAGTCAATCTGAACCGTTCATCATTAGGTTGCGGATTTGACGGTAGAATTTATGTTAGTTTTTTTTTTTCCCTAGAAGACAACCCTATTTTATTTATGAGGTATTTGTATTGCGACGATGTATGAGAGTGAATATTGTATTCTAAGAGAGGAGACTATGAGAAAAGAAGATGAAGTTGCAATGGGTGTGTTGTAGGTTGTATCCCTTCATTTGTTGAATAATAATAAAGGAAGGATTGACAATTTACCTGATGGACGTAGCCCATATTGGGTGAACCACATATATTTGTGTCTCTATTGTAATGTGTATCTTCTATGTTTTATTTTCACATCTGTTTTATATTATTTCTTTGCAATCCTCTTTTTTAGAACAATTTCCATGGTCCATATTGTAGTAATCCATATGATACAACCATTTCCATATTCTACTATTGCCACACACTTGCAATTTTGTTGTATGATTTTGGTACATGTAGCAAATCACTGTACTCTACCATTTTTTTTCCCATATGAATTCACTTTGCTGCTGTACTGTTGACACCACCTGCAATATGTCAAAAAATCCACACACTATAAAATTTGATTTTTGTATGAGATACATCACCCAATCATACAAGTCCACTCAACTATTATTCGCCAACCTTATAGTTGTACAAATTCATTATGCCATAATGTATTTTCCGTATAGCTACCATTTCATTAAAGCCACACCCTTTCAAAAACATTTCAGATATGGTTAGCAATGACGAATTACATGCATACATGATATGTTACAGAGATGAAGTCAACAACATGAGACTCTGCCATGATAATATTGAGAAGAGACAAAAAGAGTTAGCGGTCACCATCGAAAAATTAATAGAAAAGGAGGACAAAATTCATAGGTTAATAGAAGATTATGAAAAATAGTGGCAAGCCCTAATAAGAGTGAGAAACGACAACAAGGATGAAACATTGAAGATACTTAACGATCATAGAAAAAGGATTGACCAACTAACTGAAAGGGTATATGTGTTATTTGCACAACCCTTAGTCCACCAAAGACTGCCATAAAGCACATAACTTCCAAACAAAATTTACCAAATATATTAAGATAACTAGAGTTATCTAAATAAAATCAAAATTGAGATATCTAAATATGATGGACTAGACGATCAAAAGGCTATTATGTGGGTTAATAAAAATGAGGGGATTTTTTCTATGAAACCACTTGCTAACAAATAAGAGAAGATAGTAATGAAATCCTTATACTTAGAACATGATGCCTATGTTTGGTTCACATGGTGGTTAAAGAAAACTAGCAGTTTCTCAGTAAATTGGAAAATTCTTATAGAAGATTTTCTCAAGAGAGTGCATGATGCCTAAGAATATGACACATATACCAGGTTCCCCATTTACAATAAATATGTATGATTAACAAATATTCCCATGAATGGGAAGTCATAACAACTATATTTCTCGATCTCACAGACGATCAACTGTTAAAAATGTATATTTCGAGGTTAAAACCCATTATTCAAAGACCTAATAATTTGGTTGAAGCTAGATGTATCAAAAAAATGATTGAAAATAAGTTCACTAGTCAATAATAGGTAGTTTTCCAACCTCCAATTAAGACAAGCAGTTACACAATACTAAATATCACCACTCAGAAAGGGAAAAAAATAAGGAAAATGATTTTCATAGATGTGGTAAGCATTGTACCATAGGGCATAGATAAGAAGACCCATCATTACACTACTTTCAAATAGTGGATGTAAGGGAAGAATAAGTCTAGAAACCAAAAAATGAAATTAATATAAGCTACAATTCATAATCCGATAATGATGAAACACCACCAAAATTGTTAGTATTATCAATCTCATGCACACCACAAAATAAGAGTGAATATAAGGTCCCACAAAAATAAATTACTTCTCAAAAAGAAAAAGAAAAAAAACTACAAAATATATTCCACCTCATCTAAAGAATGTTGATAAGACCCAATATCTAATGAAAAAGGAGGAAGAATCATAAATGAACATACAAAAATGAAAGCATGGAAAATATAATAGCAAGAAGAATCGACATTTTATGTTAAACAACTAGGTCAAAAGACTTCAGGGTATGATGTACATAATACAAATGAACCTTTCCAAGACTCAATGTAGGAATGAGGTCAAACCCCTAAAACCATACAAAGACAAAGATGGTGCCACCATGAAAATATGTTCATCAAGAGAGAATCCTATTTTTATGCTTGGAGGACAATGCATTCATTAAGGGGGTCACAATGTAACATACATAAATATCAATAAATACTACTACTACTACTACTAAATAATAATAATTACGTTAATGAAATGTCAAAAGACACATCCTACTTCACCTTGTGACCATAGAATGCATATAAGTATATAGTCACAAGGCTCATTGTATAATAAATTATCATGAATTTTCATCAATCATTCATTACTCAATATATTTTTATATACCCACAGAAATATTCTATCAATCAGTTATAAACATAAACATGTTTATTTAAGTTCGTCAAGGTATAAAAAATATCACAATTAAGTCTATGGAACCCCTTGAAAACAATGATGTTATCCCATAGAAATATTCTTAGGGCTCTCTCAAGCCTTTGATATGAACTTAGAGAAGGCAATTGAAAGGAAGAGTAGTAGACATGGGTGGAAATGAACTCCTTAATGTACATTTGAAACTTGTATGTTGTCACCATGGTATTCATTAATAAAGGTTTAATATTTTTTCAACTCTCTAAATTATTACCTTCTATGTCTCTTTAAGGGAAGACATTCAGGTGGATATATGACCATCCCTATATCTCTAGAGAAACAAGAACCAAATTCTAGCTTTACATATAACATTAAATTTTGGTCCACTAGATTCTAAATCCAAAATTATCACGAAACATCTATAGGATATGTATAATGTTTTCCATAGAGAAACATATTCAAATATGGTGAGAAGTGAGAATGAATCATCGACAAAATCCCCATTAACTAATTATTTAGTTCTCTATTCCAGAGGAGGGATATTAATCAAACCTTTTCCCATCCTATTATATATGAGATAGCATAAGGCTTAAACTACCATGACATAAAAGGGAATAGGCGTTATACACCATTTTGTCACTTTGCTTAGTGTCACATATCACAAATAAAAATGACACCCCCTAATCATCATTGAAGTCAAAGAAGATCCACATTGCCATTTTCCTTCATTCCTTATCTTTTTTCCTCGGTCCTAGCTTCATTTTACCATGGTCTCTCCCATTTCCACTTTGCAGGAGTGACCATATCCTTGATACAATGTTAGAGGACTGAATAGGTCGCTTTGTTTTCCAATCTAGGGGAGTGACCATTTTGATAAGGTCAAATCCCATGAATTTAGCGACATCTTTCAAGGACTTTCTGGATGGTTCTTGTTTTTTTTTCTTGTTTTCATCGAGATATGGTTTGAGTCTCCTTCTATCTTATATTGGGAACAAGAATAACCATAAATATTACTCATCCTTTACCAAAACACATTCTTTCTTAAACCAAATCCCTAATTTATCTTAAGTGGTTGATCTCCTATGCATCTATATAACCAGGACTCTCATCAGTGGAAAAAGGGGGAGAGGATGAATAATATACCAAAATTATGATTCTATAGAGAAGAGCCAAACCTTTGCTAAAGAGAAAACTATCTCAACTAAGAGATGAAGAAGGAGATATGGAGGTTAGAAACGTCATAGAAAGGTTGTAAATTTATATATTCTTATCAATATAACTTGGTATGGTTATCTTATGTTCACTTGTTCACACTTTTCTTTTGATTTCTTCATAGTAAGTTATCAAGTAGGATTATTTTTATTTAATCCTAGGAGGTAGTAGAAGAAGTATTGTTTCTTTTTGTGCTTGCAGGAATTAACTTCACTGAAGGAGCTACTAGATTAGAGCTCATTTGGATCAGAGAAGCAAGGACGGATGCCAGAATAAGGTGCACCACTTTTTATCTTTTCTACCTAACCCTCCTGCAAAGAAATAAAATAACGATCTTAGAGAATTGTAGTTACCATTTGTTTTCATTCTATCTTTCCCTAAGGAACCACATCAAGGGAGTGATCACTTTGTTCGCAGAGTAATTTCTCTACCACAGAAAATGGCGACCATACTAAGGATGAACATTTTGTTTTTCTTTGGTTCCTAGCCCTTAAGTCTTTTGAATTTGTTTATCCTTAGAATATTGGATTTTTTTTGACCTTTTGAGACCCCCAAGTCATCACAGAGCATCCATCATCTCATGGTCACTCCCCATTGAATTGACACAGAGAATCCTAGACACATTCTTCTAGACCATTGGGTAGCGACCATCACCCTTTGGTTGCTCTGTCTGCGACCCTGAGGGAGCATCCGTCTGTAGTAGTTTAGTTTGGTTTTTGTCTATCTATTTTTCATTCAGATTTTTTGTTGGATCTTCTTGTGACTGTTTGGGATTCTTCATTGAGTCTTAGTGATCAATTCTGGGTGATCATGTAAGTTTTATTATCCCTTTCCTTGAGTGAGTTTGGGTCAATCCTTTTCTATTTCTATTTTCATCTTGCATATTCCATTTGGTTTGTTTTCTTTGTCTCCAGATTTGCATGCTTGCATGAATTGTTCTCAGTGCTTGATTCATGAGGTTCTTATGTTCTTTGATAAGATTCTTCTTGATCAAGCTCTTGAGGTTTTTCTTGGCTTAACTGACTCCTTGTTTGACATTAGTCTCTCAAGTGTCATTGAACTTTCTGTTTCAATACTCTTTTAGCAAAGATTGTAAGTGTTTTTTGTTTGCTAGCTTGATTTATTTGATTGATTTCTTGCAATGTTATCAATGTTTGCTTGCTTTCTCTTTTACTTTTGTGTGAATACTTGTGAAAAGCACAAATCAACTTGTTTTTCGTTAAAGAAAAAAATACTGGTTTATTTTGTTAAACATATCATCAATCTTACAAGAGAAAGTTAAAGATGCATTTCAGGTTTTTGTTTTGCAAAGAGTAGTAATTTTGAAGAATATCTTGAGTGTTTTGTTTCTTTTGTGGTTCTACTCGTTGATTACATTAGTTGTGGTTTATCTTAAATATTTATGTTTTTGTGAAAGGACATAAAGAGAAAATACTCTCCCTCTCATAGATAGAATTCATCGAATGAAATTTTTTGCATTTCATTCTTTGCATCCCTTTTTGGAGTTGAGTCTCTCACACCACCCATTTCATCTCCACACCTTGAGTAAATAACAACCCATAAAATCAAGCGCTAATACAAATCACTAGTAAAATTTTCTTTTTGAATGGTAGAAAACCAATATTAGTCTAGGCTATAGCTTTGGAATAGGTTGTGAGGTTAATATTCCAAAGCTATAAATCAACCATACATCCTTGAATTAGGGAGGGAAATCTAGTTGATATATCACTGTATTTGGGACGCCCTTCTAACACAAGGGTCAAACACAAGGTCACATTGGGACCAACATAGTAGTCAACCCTGCTTTGTTGGTTTTGGTGTAGTGGTTGCACATATTATAAACAATGTCTAAAGGCACTTGGGGTCACTTGGGAGACATCTCTCAAGGGGATTTCGAGCTTAGTTACCCCACCCTTGCATGTAAACCGGACCTTCGACTGTCCCCCCATCATTGTGGTATAATAGGTGGTACCTTAGAGGCCATAATATTTTAGGTCTCATACACAAGGTGACAACAAAGGAAATTTTTTGTTTTACTTGGGATTGACAATGGCTAGACTCACTCAGACTCCTTGGAGGGTTTCCCACTACCCAGTGAGGTGACTTGCACCAAGGTGTAAGTTCGTTAAGTAGGTTGTCAACGTAACTTTCCCACCCTCCACAACCCAACAACTTCACGCATCGATCCTGCGATGTTGGATTTCATCACCAACTAGCACTTTTTTGTGCAAAGGTTTATTTGCATGGTTTGCTCCTTAAATTCTTAGTGAATGATTTTTAGCTAGTTCTTTTTATTCTTTATTTTGGTCATAGTTTGCCTTAGGTATTTTCATTTTTACTTTTTCATAATCACCATGATTGATGATGATGACCTTCTCTGATCCCGTAGGATGCAAGGATTACCTCCTAAAGATTACCAACCCCTGCCTCCTCACTCACTCGAAGGCTCCTCTCCAAAAAGGGCTGCCAATGAAGAAAATTATTTAGAAACTGGAAGTGCTGCTACTCCATTGCTTCCACAGTATGAGGGATAAATAGTGGTTTATCAGGTAGGTTTCAACCCTCCTACAAACCCACCTTTCACAAACCCTTTGGATCCAATTTTAGTGAGAGTTAATTCTTCCAGTGAGATTATACTTGAGGATTATCCTCATTTACCCTCCCAAACTTTTGAATAGGTGAATATGGCATCAGGAAAATATCATGATAGTGACGGATTTGTAACCCCCATCAGGATATCCGATACAATGGATTCTACACTTGTATGGGAAACACCCTTTGGACACAACATTTTTGAATGATTTAGACAAAATCCGACCGAGTTCTTTTCTCTATCGCATGTGTCCACACCCACTGTTTCTCCTATTGCAAAACCACTTCCTCCTCCCCTCCCCTTGGAAGGGATGACCATGTCCCACATTATCTTCCAGTTTACTCAAATGAATGTAACTCAAGCACCTCAATTACCGTCGAATTATAATTCCTTAGCAAATAGTTTGAGTCTATTTTCATATGGTCCAGTTGGTAACATTACAAAAATTGTTTCGACTATGACGCCCATCCCACCCTCTGTTCCAAAACACTATGGGGTGCGACCTCTTGTCGATCTAACTTCCATGAGAGTTCACACTCCTATTGAGGGGAAACCTTCCACCAACATGAATCTTTTAGGAATCCATCAAACAATTGGAGTTCCACCTCCAACTGACTAATACATCGAGGGTCCATACCCTGCTGGGGGGAAACCTCTGACCTATAGTTTTCCTAGGGGGTATCAATATCTAGTTGCTGGGCAACCTACAACTGTAGGGTATCCTAGGATAGGTCCTTATCTAGCTACGAGGATACCTATGGCTGGTGGGTATCTTGGGTTAAATACATACCTAGTTGGGGGGAAACCCCCATCTAGTGGATATCCCATCACTAGTCAATACCTCGCTGGAGGAAAACCACCAATTAATGGACAACATCCTATTGCAGGGAATCCATTTATGGTAGGTCAAATTTCGATTGGTGGTACTCCAGGTGTACAAGGACCCTATGATCATTTAACACCTCATAGTCTTAACCCTATACATCCATATCTAGGAACTTCTCATTCATCTTGGACTTAGAATATCCCTCAATAACAATATTTTTAGGTTGGACCATCTCATCCTATACCCAACTTGCCACAACCAAAAACTTACATAGGGGGTTCTTTCCAAGCTAGTCATGGCCCTACTAGGTTGCCATCATCTCATCCATATTACCACAACCCACCGATCAACTATCAACTTCCAT
The DNA here is from genome assembly GCA_000966675.3 of Picea glauca. NCBI lineage: Eukaryota > Viridiplantae > Streptophyta > Pinopsida > Pinales > Pinaceae > Picea > Picea glauca. The sequence continues at coordinate 152,037 of JZKD02S1673733.1, forward strand.
TTTTTGTCTGCCTTAGATTTTCCATATTTATCGAGGTTGACCAATGATCCCATCCGCCATTCTCCCTTTTGGCCTCCCATTCACCATAAGTTACTTTCAAACATTCCTAAATTTGATGGAAAATCTCGAGAAGACCCAAATACCCACGTGATGACTTACCATCTTTGGTGTTCTTCCAATTCCTTGTTGGACGGTTCCATTAGATTACATATTTTCCAACGAACTATTATAGGTTCAACGACCAAATGGTATGTTGAATTGCCTCCCCTATCTTACAATGATTTTAATTCCCTCGCCATGACCTTTCTCACCCATTTCCAATTACCAATTTGATATGAGATGAGCACTAAACTTTTAACCTCACTGCGAAAATCTACCTCCACCCACATCTCCGATCATATACCTGAGTGGAGTAGATGCAAACGATTGATTAAAAATCACATTCCTGATAAGTTATTGGCTGAATGGTTTACTAAATCATTGTTACCATCCACTTCTTATGATGTCGCCATGAGTGGCGTAGTCACATAAGAACAAGAAATTAGTCATGCCCAATACTTAGATCTAGTTTATTCTCAGATTGTAATTTTATATGAATTGATTCCTAATGCGCCGCGCCCATCAACTGATCCTACACATCCCATTCAATATTCTCATGCCGATGGTGTGGTTAGATCTGTCAAAACCCAATCTACTACCGGAAAACATGGTTCCCAACCATCGCAACCATCTAACCCTTCTTCATCATAGGATGTCACTAATACCAAATCTACTTATACTCCTTCCAAATCCTTCGAAGTCAATGCGATAAAATCTGAATCATCCCAAACTTCTGGAGGAAATAAGAAGAATAAAGGAAAATCCAAGAAATCTTCCAATAAGCAGGAAGAAAAAATAAACCCTAAAACCACTGCCGAGAATAAACCCAAGTGTAAAGCCAAATATCCTTGTCTTATTTGTGGAGATGATCATTACACATGAGATTTCCCTCATCGTGATGCTTTTAGAAAAATAATCAAAGGAGAGTCCCAACCCGTTGTTTTGACCAATCATTTCCCTGCTCAACAAAAACAACATATGATTACCCAAAACCCTGTCCCTCCCCACGGGAGTAATGTAGGTCATCCTCATCAAGTGGATGCTTCATCTAGTAACAAAGTTTTCATGATGAAATATGTTGATTTTACTACTAGAGACAAAGACTATGACCCCATTCCATAAAACTATGGAAGTGTCGATCTCAATACCTCCACCTAATCCACATCGTCTATCCCTCCTCCATCTTCTGGCTCTCTTCATATTGAGAATCTTGATATTGACTTGGTGTTGCGCCCTCCCAAGGGCATAATTCGTAAGTAATATTTTAATCCCAATTCTCATGCCACACAAAGTTATAACATCATTGAGGACTTGGCACAAGCACCTTATGCAATGTCGACCCTCGAAGTTCTGCAAAATTGTCCTAGCCGACGCAAAAAACTGTTTTCTTCTATAGGATCCATAGATCATGATACATATGATGTTATAATGTTTAATCTGGAACATTTTAAATCGAGACTCTCCCATCAACTTGCATTTCAGAATCAATCCACTATTTTTGGGAAAAAACATCCATCACACTATTTTGGACGAGGGAGATTCTATCTGTGTCATGTCTTTGGCCTTTTCGAGAAGTGTTGGTTCTCATACTCTCTACCAATACCCCACTACCCTCAATGCATTTGATGGGCATGGGTTTAATCCATATGGTATTTTGAGTTCCTTTTCTATAGACGTCAGGGGAAAAACTGATTATGTAGAGGTGGAATTGGTAGATTCCCCCATTGATTATAATCTCTTGCTTGGTTATAGATGGTTCTATGCCATGATCACTGTTGCATCCTCCGTCTTTCGAATGTTACTTTTTCCCCATCTAGGTAAAATTGTGACTATTGACCAACTCAACTATTGCATCCCAGATTCCACTACCCACAGTGTTGATAACGTTCCATTAGTCAACAATTCCCAACTATCTTATGAGAGTGTAGGGGTTGGCCTTTTTAAAGACTTTACCCTAATGGGTACTTTCCTGTTACCCACCCATACCTCTTCCGCTTCGATCGCCCATGTTAACACCATTTCATCCATGGTACACCAATCCCTTGGTTCTTTGGATCCTTGGGTCATGCCAACCCTATCCCAGCTTGAGTCGTTTGGTGACAACATGTGACTCAACTTGGATGAGGCAACATATCACGCTGTTCAATCTACCTGTTGTTTTGATATTGTTAATACTCATCTTTTAGCTTCATCAGACCCCTACTCTTCACAATCCTGGATGGATTCCTCTTTATCTTCTCTATATTTTTTCCTACAAACTTTTCCCTTGGATGGGTCCATTATGGAAGTCTTGAGTATCAAGGACCCCCCATGGGATGATAACCATCATTGCTCATCTTTCTTGATTACTCCAAATTTTACGAAGAGTGGTACAAACCTAGGCCTACAATCGATATTTTCAGTCTAACCGAATCTCCCATTCTGGATTTATTTGAAGGGAATTTTGCTACTATTACTGAAACTATTCCTGTCAACATATCCAACAAGTCTAGTTTCGTAGAACATGTCCACCTTGGAAAGAACCATACTCATGATGAGGTCCAAGCATATACAACCTTGTTCAAGGATTTTTGTGACTTTTTTGCTTGGAGTTATAAAGAGATGCCGGGTATTGATCCATCTATTTTTGTTCACGAAATCAAGACATACCCAGGAGCTAAACCCGTTCACTAGAAATTGTGCCCAATACATCCTCGGAAAACAATGGAAAACAAAGATGAGGTAGAGAAACTGTTGAAGGCTGGTTTTATTTATCCTATACCCTTGACGAAATGGGTGTCTAACATCATTCCCGTCATGAATAAACAAGGAATTATTAGAGTATGTTTCGATTACCATGATCTTAATAATGCTTGTCCTAAGGACAACTATCCCACCCTGTTCATTGGCCAAATAATAGATAATTGTTTTGGGAGCGTCATGTTTTCATTCATGGATGGATTTTCTGGTTATATTCAGATTGAGATACTCCCCTCCGACAAACACAAGACAACTTTTATCTGCCCATGGGTTACGTTCGCCTATCGTAAACTCCATTTTGGCCTTAAAAATACCAGGGCTATGTTGTAGTGGGCCATGTCTTATTCTTTCCATGACATTAGACATATCATGGATCCTTATTTAGATGATTTTCCCACTCTTTTGCTTCATCGTGACGACCACATTGAACATATTCGAGCTATCTTTCTTTGATGCCTCTATTATAGGATCCTTCTTAATCCACACAAATTCATTTTCTGTGTTGAATTTGGCCAGCTTCTTGGATTCATAGTCTCCAAGGATGGGATCAAAGTGGATCCCTTAAAAGTCGATGCGATTAATTCATTTCCTCCTCCCACTACAATTATCCATCTTCAAATTTTGCAAGGGAATGAAATTTTTTTGCGTCGCTTTATTCACAATTATGCAAAAGTCACTAAAGGATTCATGTGTCTCCTGAAGAAAGATATCCCGTTTATTTGGGATGATCAAGCACAATGATATTTTGATGCCATAAAACATGCATTGATGCATGCACTATTGTTACATCCCCCTAATTACACCAACCATTATATATTATACCTTGCTGCTTTTGTTTCCACCATTGGAATGGTGCTAGTTCAACAGATTGATAGCGACCAAGAACATGTAGTTTATTATTTGAGAAAAGGCCTTTCAGGTCCCGAACTCAACTACTCTCATGTCAAAAAGATGGCTCTGGCAACAACCATAACTATTCAAATATTTTGTCACTACATCCTTTGACGTCAAGTACTGGGGGGAAAATACTCATGTTGGATCATGATCCTTCAGGAGTTCGATCTAGAATTTGAGGAGTCCAAGTATAAGAAATCATTAGTCTTTGCTAAGATTTTGTGTGACCTTCCCCGTGATAACATAGATATCGATCCCATAGACTCTCTTCTAGATGATTTTATGTTTCTTATCAATACCTCGGACCCCTGGTATGGAGATATCACTTTGTATATCCAAACTCAATGTTTATGGCCTAAACTTTCATAGAATGGCCATCGTCGTATCCACCATCATGCCCGTAATTATGTTATCATTGGTTACACTTTGTATTTCAATGGCATTGATTCCTTCTTGAGGCGTTGTCTTAATTATGATGAGGCTGAAACTATTTTAAATTATTTCCACTCTAGAGCATGTGGAAATCATCTCTATAGGATGGATACGACCCATAAGATCTTATGCGCTAGGTATTTTTGGCCCTCTATATTTAAAGGTTTTATTGAGGCCATTAAGAAGTGCTTGCCTTGCCATCTTTTTCATCCTCAAAATCACTCCTCTCCTGCTCCGTTACACCCAATCATTGTTGTTGGCCCTTTTTCAAAATGGGGCATAGATTTTATACAATGTAAGCCTACCTCAGCTAGGGGGCATGGTTACATTATTGTTTCCTTCGATTACTTCACTAAGTGGGTCCAGGCTATGCCTACATTTTTATATGATGGAAAGACTACTGAACTCTTCATGTTCAATCACATTATATCTCTATTTGGAGTCCCGAAAGCTATCGTTACTGATCATGATTCACATTTCCGTAATCATATGATGAATGAATTAAGCAAAAAATTAGGTTTTCACCACGAAAATTTGTTCCTTAATACCCTCAAGCTAATGGTTAGGTCAAAGCGATCAATAAAGTTTTAAAGACCATAATCCAGTGTATGGTAGGGAAACATAAAACTGACTAGCACCTCAAGATTTTTCCAGCCGTTTGGGCCTACAGGACTTCCACTAAGACCGCCATAGTATTTACTCCTTTTCAATTAGTTTACGACATGGAAGTGATACTTCCCATTGAATGCAAAATTCTGTCATTACAACTAGCCGTGGAATTATTTCCAAACAGTATTGCTGAACAAGAACGCTTTCTGTACCTTACGAAAATTGACGAGACTCATTGAGACACCGATCTTACTAATGAAATACATAAGAGGTGTGTCAAAATCTAGTACGATAAATTCGTTCATCCTCACACCTTCCATGAAGGTGACCTAGTCTTAGTCTACGATAAATATCGTGAAAATTTAGGAGCAGGAAAATTGGAACTCGTGTGGCATGTTACCTATGTTGTAAAATGCATGCTATAAAAAGGGGCCTATGAGCTAGTTGATTACGAAGAAATACATATGAAGGATCCCCACAACGAACTCTATCTTAGGAAGTAATACACTTAGGGGAATCCTAGTGTGGTTCTTTGTGCATATGTGTCATACTTTTCATGTGAATTTGGTTTGGTATGTTTTATGCTTTTGTGTGATGATTTTTATACAAGACTACTTATTTCACTGTGTGCTCTTGTGCACATATGCAAACACCCTTTCCTGTATGTTTCAGTTTCGTGGATGGTTCTAGCAGACATACTCAGAATTTGGCTTCTATGGATTGGACCATATTTTCCCCTGCCAATGATTTGGTGCGTTCGGGAGGAATGTGCCTTGGATCCACTACCAATAATATTGTAGAATATCATGCTGTAATTGGGATACTAATCGAGGCCTCTTAGTTTACCTCTATTCCCAACTTGTGGCTTGTCATATTAATTGCGTATAGTCCATTCATGATCCATCTTTGTTATGTCTGTATTTGAGTATTTGTCACCTTAAGAGGTTCTTCGATTATATTGAATACATACACATACCTAGGGAATTAAATGCGATAAAAAATTCTCTAGCTAATTATGTGATAAATTGGCATCTTACACATAGGTAAACACATAAAGAAACATAGAGCATACATTTAGGCACCAAATAAACATCATCATTCCATTTAGTACTGATAAATAAGTAAATAAGGAAAAACTACATACACACACACACACATATATAACAAAAGAGTGTTACATCTGTCCAAAATGTATAAAGGGGAAACAATTCAGGCTATGTAACCTTACATCATACATCATCTCCAAAAAAAGAGTGCTATTTAGGGGAACTTCACTCCCCTCGCACATTGTACTCCTCATAACACACTATTGCCCTCGCCACTCGACACAATAAGACACTCATCCCTACTGATACACATACAACATGCCTTTGCAAGCACCGTGGGACCTCTAATATACACATAGGGGGACCCCCGTAGTCAATCCCATGAGATTTATTTCAACATCATGGAGCTCTCTGTCCTCATCCACCTGCTATATCTAAAATGGAAAAGGTGGCCCTCTGCGACAAGCTAGAATCGATAATCCATTTGGTCATATTGGTCCTTTATCTGCGTAAGGAGATAAAATTTTGATTAAAAACCCTTTGTACACCATATATATATATATATATATATATATAAACAATTTTTTTTTTTTTGATCATGAGATCGTGAGTACCTGACACATCCCAACGTGCCCCTTATGGGAGCACCAAGTCATTGCTACCTCGAAAGTCAACACTTGAATAGAGGAATTCCTCTATCATAGGAATTTTCTTATTCCACCATGCGAAGAATCCCACGTCAAACAAAAATACCACGTGATCCCCAACAAGTCTCAGTGAGAAGCTAGTCCAATTATCCATCCTTGGTTCTATAATGGGATGATCCAGTAACACAATCTGGGGCTATAATAAAAGAAATCTCTCCAAAAAAAAAATAAAGTAATGAACCATAGCCAAACTTTTTTTTCTTTCCGGTCTTACATTGAGTGATTTGGTTTTTGAGGCTCACCAAAACACCCTCACACCAGTTGAATACTGTGGGCTCCATGCATTCAACCACATAGTCCATTTGAGACTTCATGATGATATGAGATTATGTGCTTCTGGCCAATTTTCTAATAGTGAATGCAATCACATGAAGTTCTCGATCCTCGTTCTCTTTGATCATTATTTTTACACTGGTCCTATGATCAACACACTCTCTGTAGTAAGTGACAATATACTCCCTAGTGGACATCTTAGTAGCTCTAGTCCCAACGAAAGAAATAGGGGCACCTTGCTTTACAGCCCCATCAAAAAACATATGTCCTCTACCTCGATTTATAAATCATTAGGACCCACTTTGAACACTTTCTCATTGGGATCCCACATTTGGATCAGATGCTCAAGAAGCATTAACTCCTTTCTCATGTTTTGTATTTTGAAAAAATTCAGTAGCCCATAATTTCTTAGTGCAACGATCGTGTTTTGATCCATCAAAGACACAATTTCATCTCTTTCGTGTTCATGCTCTTTCTAGTCCAACATCTTTCCCGAACTCACCTACAAAGCATTTAAAAAATGTTATATCCATTGGGAATTTTTTTTTCTGTCTTTTTATTGGCCAAAAAATTCAAAAACAATTTTGTTTTGTGCCATTCGCACCCTTTCTATTGGATACAGGGAGACCAGGGTCCTCTTCCAGTGTAAACAAAGAGTCTTGTCCACTCCCCCCTACTTTTCATGAGATTAAAATTAAGGATCAAAGAGTAATGTCGGGCATCATGAATGTTTTTTAGGAGTGTTTTTTCTACCTTTAGTTATATAAGAAAAGATCCTGAAATGAAATTAATAATAGGACAGTACAGAGGGCGTATTTCGTTGTCTGATTCACAATTTTAATATCAAATGGTGTGGGAGAAACTTACAAAACTGTTAAACAAATCTAGGCATCAATGGCAGATGAGTCTCACCTTGTTTGCAGTAGAAGAAAGTGAAGAGTGCACCCTTGAATAGTATATGAGATGCAATAATTCAAATATCTTGCAGGTCTTGTATTACTTATAGTAAATACAGAGGAAAAATTGCTTACTTAAGGAATTGTCAATATAATGTGATAGCTGTGATACTAAATTGAAATCAAACACTTATGAAGGAATTGCATAAGAAAATTTGGAGATATGGAAATATAGAAGAAACACATAACTCAAACTGAACATAATTTGGAATCTCTGTCTACACTTGTATTAATACTAAAAAAGGAGAGTTTTCTCTATTACATCCGGCAATAAAAAACCTTGAATATATCTTGGATCTATGTACTTATACAAAATCTGTCACAACTCAAAATGATTGGACTTCTTACAATATTTAATTAAAATAGCATATATCTGAAATAAGACAACAATCTGTAGAATCTGATGAGCTTCGCTGGAATTTTCTTCATAAGACAACAATCTGTAGAATATGATGAGCTTCGTTGGAATTTTCTTCTGTCTCTTCACCTGCTGGGAGAAACGTTTCTTTTGAGGGAGAAGGTAATCATATGGATAGCTTTGCATGGATCATCAAGAAAGGGATAACGTATGTAAGAAAAGTAACCGCCCGTGGAAATAATGATAATGAAATGGAGGTAAGCGAGAATTTAGAATGAGAGTGAATGAGATAGATGACTGTTTGAAAATGGAAGATAAGGAGGGTGAAAATTAGAAAAGTCTGTGTCTATTTTTCTACCCTCTTCCAATTGTATTTGATTTTCTATGGTCAATACACTGATGGAATCTATTCAGCAATTCCACTTCAAGCCTTGAAGGTTCAATTGTTTCATTCGCCTTGAAAGTGAATAAATTCTTTTCAACTTGAGGTAGCCTTTCTTGGATTCTTTTCACTTCTTGAGCTGTGGCCTGTAATTGTAAGCTTGGATTCACTAACCACTTATTGATTTTAAGAAGATCAATCTGGCTCATTTTTTGAATGGCTGCCAGAGTTTCTTCCTTGCTCTTTATGGAGTTCTACTAGTTCATTTCTATATGAATTTCCCCCAGGGCTTTCGCGATATCACTTCCTTTAAGAAAAATTAGACCTTTGTCTAATGGCAATAATGCTTCTAGGAAAGCCTCTTGTACTTCTCTGGAAAATCTTTTGATTTTTGCCAAATTGGTTTTCCCAAGCTTTTAGAGCCATCTCACCTCTTATTTGTTGAGAAGGAAAGAGCATAGGAAAATCAGGGACATTCTCTTTCTACATTAATACAATGGCTTCTTGAAACTTAGCCGAGGTTGAACGAGCCTCCATTTCCTTGATATAAATGTCCTTCAGAGAAAGATCTACTTTCTGGTAGCACTTTTGGGTGGCATTGATCTGGATTATTTTCGGCACGAAATGAGAGCGGAGATATAATAAAGAAATGCACAGAGATATTGAAAACATTCAATAATATAACAGAAATGTATTAGAGATGCAACCCTAAACATAGATATACAGTAATACATGATTTCTATTAATCAGAGAAATGTATAGAGACTGTAAAAATACAGAGTGACAGACTCGCTAGAATGGTGGCATCTTATCTCTGAGAAGAGATGTGACGACTACTCGGATTCGCAAGAAGATGGTTACAATGAGGCTCTGGAGGCATTTTTACAATAATCAGGAATGCCAAAAGTCCTAGACATCCAAAAACCTAACCCTAGGAGATGAAGTGCCAAAAGTCA
>JZKD02S1673733.1:161537-198882 GCA_000966675.3 Picea glauca
TAACCCTAGGAGATGAAGTGCCAAAAGTCATGTGGGCCCCGTTTGGGTAAGTTGGTGCATCAACTTCCCGGGGTCATAACTTTTTCATACGATCTCCGTTTTAGGCGTGTGATAGCTCGTTGGAAAGGTATTGTCGAGGAGATTCATTTTGGGGGCTCAATCATACCTTCAACTATCGCTGAGAACCTAGATCTTGAAAAACCTTCATTTGGACCCTCAAAATGGCCCCAGAAGTTAAAACCTGCTAAAAATAGTAAATTGCCAAAATGGCCAGAAAACTGTTTTGAGCCATTTGGAAAAGGTGGGTGGCCACCGATATCCACCTAGATTAGGCATCTATCTTCAAAAAAAGGTCCTGCTGTACAACTTCCAATTTCTCATTTACGTCCAATGCTTGAGTTTGGAAGGCTGTGATATCTATTGAGGTAACTTCGGTTAGGCTCAACCTAGCTCGCAGTTGTTCTATTATTTCATCACACTGAGTTGCCAATCCGTGGTCAGTTTGTGAACTTTGATGGAGTTCTGCAAGGTTGGCCTAAAGTTGTTGGATTTGCAGTCGATTGTAAGCCCTAATTTGTTCAAAGTCTTGGCTCATCCTATTTCTGATAGTTTGTTCCGTGGAAAGTATTTGAGTTTGCAAGTGTTCTATGAGTAGACACTTCTGCCACAGTTGTTCGCCAAATTTTCCACAGACCAATGATTGTCTGTGGCAAAAGAACCTGACGAACCTGCAACTTATTTTACGAATTCTGTATCATCTCTATCATTCCTGTCATACACCATTCTCTGCCTTTTGGTTATCACTCCATATTTCTGGTGTGATTCTCTTTTCACGATGGCCTTCCTTTTCTTACTAAAGAAGAAATCTGAGGGTGGCATCTCTTCGGGTGAGATGGGAGTAAGGTCACTTACCAAAATAATTTTGGAATTAGGATTTTCGAGGCTAGAATGTAGAGGCGTCAATGATGTAATGGGAGTACCAATCTCCATTGATTGCTGTCACTCTTTTGTATTTGAGGTACTGGAGGGGGTGGCTGGCGTCGAAGGGGGTATATCAAGTCCCCGCCCCATGTAAGATTTGATCTGTTTTAAATACTGGGAGATCAACGGGTCTAAAAATGATGCTTCTAATTGCTAAGTCCATACCTACGAGCTCTTTGGGGTTTCCTCATATTTTCGTTTACTAGAGTGGCCCGCTTATGAACCTGTTGACGTGACTTCCTGGGAAGGGGGAGTGGATATTTTTTCTCCTTGTAGTATCTTAGGTAGGCTATTCCTTTTGTGTCTTTGAAAACTGATATAACCTTATTTTTGGCTTGGAGGCAGGGTTTGAAATCTGTCCTGCACCTCTTCATAGGATCTAACTCCCCTGAATATTTCATCATACGTGGAGCTTTCAAGAACATATGACTTCATATTGAATTGGGCTAGGTGGTTTTCCAAAATATTATGTGGATCATGTATTTTGAACTCAATGTCAACTAATTTGACATCTTCCAAAGCCTCTGCCTCCACTTTGGAGTGACCAAAATCCAATAGTGAAAACATGTCGACCTGGATAGGGAAAGTCAACCATACCTTTTTCTGTGTTGCCTTCATCTCTTTGCCGATGCCTCCTGTTACTGTCTGGTAGGCTACTTCACCGCATACCATCCAGTCTGGTAAAAATCATGGGAGAGCATGGGGAGGAACTGATCATCCAAAAACCCTGATATAAGAGAAGTTCTCTTCAATAAACCAATTTGCTAGCTTACCTAGATTTCCCATAATCCTATCTAAAATTCGAGGAGGTGGGTGACCATACAAGGCTATAAGAACAAGAACCACTACATTGTGACATATTTCTTAAAATAAATCCTTGTTTTTTTCCTCCCATAGCTTGGAATGGTAGAAGTGAATGGGCTCTACACTGGTCAGGGTCTAGCTCTAATTCATCAATGGGAAATGTGTCATGAAACATATGGAGTCCATGAAATACATAGACATATAGAAAGGGGAGGGTTGTCCCTTTGATTTCACTAATTTGTATTTAGTAATTCCTTTGGCCAAGTTATCTGACAACATTTTGGCCCAACTAAAAGTGTATCTCTCGGCCACCTCGTGCATGATAGATACCCATTCCATCGGGAAATGAGTAGGACTCTTTTTACTGAACAATTGACAGAGTATCATGGCTACGTAAATCATGTGAGCTTCCAATGATGTTGTGGTGTACATACCATGAGCATCGGCCCTGAACTTCTCTGGGTGCCCCCACTAGGACCTGATTATATCGCAACAACTCCTGTCATATTGGATGCATTTCCTTTGCTCGAACTCCAAAACAAATGCAACATTGTAAGTATATTTAGGATTGAGAAATAGCTTATACATTACTTGGAGGTGTTTCGGTCGGAAAGAACCAATGTCAAAATTCTGATGGTTGATGATGCTCCTGGTCTGGATGTCGATGTTTTCCAAGGACCATCTTATCATGTTGTTATATGACATGAGTCTCGACCGTGCAGATATCTTGTGTAGCTCTGAATGGGATACATGTATAAGCTTGGCCTTAAAATATTCATCTACATCATCACTGGAACCCTCTAGACAGTTTATGATTTCCCGTTCTAGAACTTCGAAAACCTGTGTCCAAGTTTTAATAGTGTCTGTGGCTCGAGGTGTTGTGTCTGAAAAAATATCCGCATTTGGGTTTGAAACCTCGCCTGCCGTATCATGATTATTCATCATTTTCCATGGTTCCATAATATCAAGAGAATAGAACGAAGTTACATGTTGTAGAGGAATTGCGTGAGCTTATTAATAAGATAAAACTTGCTAATTTGTGGAAGGTGAGAATTATCCGAATCCCAAATCACTTTTAAACTCTTAATTAATCATGTTTAAAAATGCGTGTCAATTTCGAGCGTTTCGGGATTTCAGACTTTCAGAACTTTAAATATAACTCGAGAGGAAATTCCCAAAACCCGAAACTGCCCAAGTGATTAATTATCTAGTAAAAGTCTTAATTAATCATATTTAACTTTAAGCATTTTAGGATTTCGGACTTCGAAGATTTTAGAATATGATAAAGGGTAAGCATCCGAACTCCGAAGTGTGAAGTCATTAATTGTCTCTTGATCACGATTAAATTGATTAATTAACATTTAATACCTTGACATTTTGATACTTCGGTGATTTGTGCCTTCATTCTTTGTTAAACTCCTGAAGGATCATCTCCCATATCGATGTGTTAGATGAATTCATTCTAGATGACGTGTCAAGAAAAGGGAGGTGCCATGTGTTACTTGGAATCGTATGAATCTTCAAATGAAAGTGTCAGAAATGAGTTCCACGTGTCAACTCAAGGAAGACTCAAAATATACACGTGTCCTATGACTTGCATATTTTAAAAGGTTTAGGAAAAGTCGAGAGTAGATACCTTCAGGTTTCAAAGTTTTTTATCGTTAAGACTTATCGAAACGGTCGAAGCCCAAAGCTTCGAAGAGACCTTTAGTGATTTGCCTCTTTAAAATTCAAGCAACTTCAGAACTCTGAAGGTATTAGGGTCATTCGATCGAAAAGGGAAAACTCATCAATGACAGATATCATGCGCGCCTTATTATTAATTAACCATAAATCAATTTTATTTAAAATTCGAAAGTTATTTTCTAAGTTACCTTTTCTTTGGGAAATATATATTTTCATGAGATGAGGAATAAAAAGATCAAAAGTTTAGAATTGTATGTGTGCCAACATAGGCTCCCTCCGGGGACCACATCTCCCCGTGAGACGCGGAAGAACAATAGACCAAGTTTCTTTATTGGGCAAATGGAGTCATTATTGCATTTCTAGGAAACACCTTTAGGAATTAATCATACAGAGAAAAATTGAACTCCAACTGAATCTCCGAAAACCTTCAAAACACCTTTGATTATTCATATCAAGTTGGGATATTAATAATTTCCCTTTCCTAGAACTGAGTTCAGAGCTATTTAAGATAATCAGAATGACTTTAATTGAAATATCGGACTTCGAGTGACTTCGTTTGCATCGAGGTTAAGTAGATGTGGCAATTTATTTAGGGAATCCCTTGTCGGTTCAGAATGCAAATATTATCAGAAAGAGAATTAGATGTCAGAGTATGTTTTGTAGATATGTGTGACAACCATACAACTATCATAGATATTGCTTCACTACCAGTGAGCCTGTTCAATACCCCGGTGAAGTTATCTAATTCTCCCATTGAATTTTCTTTGACCACTTCAATGAGAACTTTTCCACTTTGCTGAGATGAGGGCAATCATTACATGAATTTCCTTTCATCATCTCTTTTGGACAAAATGGGGGCAATCGAATTTCAAATTTCCCTTCACCATTTGTCTTGGACTAGATGGAGGAAATCAAATTATGGATTTCCTCTCACCATCTGCCTTATATTTTAATATTTTGAAGTGGGAGAAATCAATCTGTATGTATCATACAAGAGATGATATCTTCTTAGAATTCAAAAGAAGGTCTGTCATAATTTTTTAAGTATACTCTGAAACTAATTTTCTTGCAATCTTCAATACACCTTCGTCTATAAGGAATATTTTCTATGGATTTTGAATTTTAGGGATCAACCTTGAGTAAATTGGTCAAATTAAAATATGATAGAAGAGTTAAATTTATTGGGATCAGCCTGAACATACTTTCTTTCAGTTAAAATCAAAGAAACATAAATATTTTCGCATAAACTCATTTTGAAGATATGTTTTTAAGTTTTCAGAGTAAAGGTGAATTTCTTTCTTTCTATGAAGACTAAGGAAAGGAGCGAAAATCATAAAAGAATAAAATCTCATGGATAGGCACAACTACACAGAGTGATGATTCATAGGGTCAGACACAAAAGGATCTCATTCCAAGACAAGTTTGTTTCTTGATTTTCGAGCCTCCCATTTAAGACATTTTTGTTTTTATTTTCTTTCTTATTTTATTTGATCTTTTATTTCATTTTCATTTTATTCACAGAAGGATTCAGAATTAATCTATAATATTCATAATTTTCTGATCTTTGATCAGGTGACAATCTCTATATGAGTGAAACCCCCTTTACATCTAATAGATTTCTTTAAAATTTCAGCTTGGACTAGTGGGGTAGGAGTTCATACCTCAGATTTTTTATATTTTCAATCAAGTAAATCATCAATTTATCACCTTCTTTGAGAGAAAAAAATGTCTTTATAAAAATGAGTGTTGGATTCCAATACATCCTTATCTCTTGTCTGACGACATGCATTATGCAAGAAAACAAAATGGGAGGTGTCAGAAAATTCTGCAAAATAGAGATGGTATGTGATATATATGTTTTTTATATTTTTGTTTTGATGATATAAAGTAAACCTGGTTTATTTTCAGTAAAAGTAAAATTTGGACAATTTATAAAAGAAAAAATAAAATTGCAAACCGAAACATGGAAACTGAAACCGATATATACAATGGGAATCCGAAAAATGATTATTGCATAAAACGTTTTAGGTAATGCTTGTTGATAGGAGCGTCAAGAGTTTTTCTGTTGAGGTTTTCCAATAAGAAGGAATTTTTCCCCTCAACATCTACAATTCTGAATGGTCTAAACCAGAGATGGTCAAACTTGCCATGTTTCCCCGCATCTTCTTTCCTATCATCCCAATTCAAGACTCAATCGCTAGGGAGAAACTCTCTATATTTAGCTTTTTTATCAAACATGACCTTCATATTATCTTGGTACTTTTGAAGTTTGTCGTCTACTTCGGCCCTATTTTGCTGGACTTCAATTATTTGATTTATTCTCCTTGTAACGTCGTTTGGAACTTCATTTGCATCATTCCATAGCTTCATCATAGGAAGAGAGAGATTGATAGGAAGAACAATGTCAGTACGATAAACCATTTGAAAAGGGGACATACCTATTGATTTCTTGGTGCTGATTCGATTCACCCATAAGGCGTATTTCAGGTGAACGTGCCAAGCCTTCTTATTTTCTGTCAACACTTTTTTAATTATGGTCATTAGGCTCTTGTTAGATGATTCGGCCAACCCATTCCCCCGAGGATAATATGAAGTAGAATGTCCTAACACAATGTTGTATTTTTGGCAGAAATTGACCATTGCCATATATTTGAAATCTTGGGCGTTGTCGGTGATTATTTTTCGAGGACAACCAAATCTCGATAGGATGTTTTCTTCCAAGAATTTTATTACTACCAAATCTGTAGCATTCCAAGTTGGAATGGATTCGACCCACTTTGTGAAGTAATCGGTAGTGGTTAAAATCCATTTATGTTGGGCGCTTGAATGCAGATGGATTTCTCCAATGAAATCTAGACCCCATTGTTGAAAGGGAGCTTCTTCTTTGACCAGGATTAAAGGTAGTGCAGGGAGATTTTGCTTACCAGAGAATAGTTGGCAAGAGTTGCAAGATCTGACCTTGGCATTCACATCAATAAATAACTTTGGCCAATAATATCCAACTCTTAAAATGTTGTAGGCTGTTGCCCTCTAGGTGTGTTTCCTTCCACACACTCCTTCATGAAATTCATTTATGACACTCTTTGTCAGAGCTTGGCCGTAAAATATTCATCTACTTCATCACCAGAATCCTCTGGACAGTTTATGATTTTCTGTTCCAGAACTTCAAAAACCTTTGTCCAAGTTTTAACAGTGTCTGTGGCTCGAGGTGTTGTGTCTAAAAAAAATCCTCATTTGGGTTTGAAACCTCGCCTGCCGTATCAGGCTTCTTCATCATTTTCCATGGTGCCATAATATCAAGAGAATAGAACGAGGTTACGTGTTGCAGAGGAATTGCGTGAGCTTATTAATCAGGTAAAACTTGCTAATTTGCGGAAGGTGAGAATGAATTCAAAATCGAAGTGTTTTTATTCAAATCAGATGCATTGATTCTAGTATAGCTTCACTACCAAAAAATTTATTAAATTTAATGGAAAAGTCTACCCGACGATCCGCGATCTATGTTAAACTCATTTTACTTAACTAGTCATAAATGCCATTAATATTCGACGGTTCATGTTCAATAGTTTTAGATGAGACAGAGTGAGTATTATCCGAATCCCGAATCTACAAAGGTTAATCGATGGATAATCGATTTTAAACTCTTAATTAATCATGTTTAAAAAGGTGTGTCAATTTCGAGCATTTCGGGAATTCAGACTTCAGGAACTTTAAATATAGCTCAAGAGGAAATTCCCGAAACTCGAAACTGTGAAGTGATTAATTATCTAGTAAAAGTCTTAATTAATCATATTTAACTTTAAGAATTTTGAGAATTCAGACTTCAGAGATTTTAGAATATGATAAAGGGTAAGCGTCCAAACTACGAAGTGTGAATTCATCAATTATCTCTTGATCATGATTAAATTGATTAATTAACATTTAATACCTCGACATTTTGATAGTTCGGTGATTCGTGCCTTCATTCTTTGTTAAACTCTTGAAGGATCATCTCCCGTATCGACATGTTAGATGACGCCATTCTAGATGATGTGTTGAGAAAAGGGAGGTGCCACGTGTTACTTGGAATCGTATTAATATTCAAATGAAAGTGTCAGAAATAGGTGCCACGTGTCAACTCAGGGAAGACTAAAAAGATACATGTGTCCTACGACTTGCATATTTTAAAAGGTTTAGGAAAATTCGAGAGTAGATACCTTCGGGTTTTGGGGTTTCAACATTTTTTATCGTTAAGACTTATCGAAATGCCCGAAGCGTGAAGCTTCGAAGACACCTTTAGTGATTTTCCTCTTTAACATTCAGGTGGCTCCAGAACTCCGAAGGTATTAGTGTCATTCGATCGAAAAGGGAAAACTCATCAACGACGAATATCATGTGGGCATTATTATTAATTAACCAAAAATGAATTTGATTTAAATTCTGAAAGTTATTTTCTAAGTTACCTTTTCTTTGGGAAAAATATATTTTCATGAGGTGATGAATAAAAATCTCAAAAGTTTAGAATTGTATGTGTTCCAACACCCCCAACACTTGGAGGGTGAGACCATCCTAGGGCGTAAATCAAGCCTAATCTCGGCTTGAAACCACCCAAAAACATCTTGAAATGCAACCAAAAAGGCATAAAATTGACGAGAGAGGAGAGAGTAAGAACCTGGTTCAAACAGAAAGAAGAATCATCAACTGGTTCGTCCGGAATCGATGCCTGAAGATTTGCTCCACAAAAGGCAAAAAACACCACGATTTCAAATTTCTTCAAAAGCAAGGTAAAAATGAATTGTTTTTCACCCCTTTTGGTTATTTCATATCAATTTTTTAACCCATTTTCATCTTAGTCTAATATTTTTTATTATTTTATATTAATTTGCCCTTTAAAATGGGCAGTTTTCATTAAAATTATGACATCTCTTGCTTTTTATCCATATTCATTTTGACAAGTGTCTTGGAGATTTTTGTTGGTGATTTTACTGCTCAGGTGAGTACTCTTTGACTTTTTTAAACTCCTTAAACTATGAAAAGGTCACCCTTTTTCCAGCTTCAAACGTCTAAATTACGAAAAAGAAATTTTGGTATGGAGATACCTTTAATCTCTTTTCACACTATTTAAAACAAAAATATTGTCGAGTGATCTTGTTGTCTTTCACGCTCGTTAAAATGAATTAGAAAACACGTTTAATGGGCGCTAGTTTACCCCTTTTCGGTCCCATTGGAATATTTACAAAAAAGGAACACCCTGTCCATCTTGGTTAGGATAGTTCTCCTAGGCATCATTTTATACTTTTTTCACCTTGGAAACTTACTTTACAAAAAAGTCCATTATGGAGTCTTCTTTACCCAATCTTTTCATACTCTCTAAATATGAAAAGAACTCCGAGTTTCCCTTCTCTGGACTCGTAAAACTAAATAATGAAGGACCCTTTTGGGACAAGGCATTTCCTATCCTCCTCAATCTCGTTATAAAAAACAAAGAGGTACTCATCCATCATGATGGGGGAAAATTAAGAGAACTAGGAATTTTTTTTCATAAGTATTATGGCAGCTTTTGTGTCACCCTTGAACATGGCACTTTTCTACATCATCTCACATACTTGAATAATCTGCTTGTCTCTACGCCTTCTGAATCCCATGTGTCGTCATCCTCTTTTGACTCCTTCAAAAGAGAACCTTTGGTTTTCATCCCATTTCATGTGTCATCACGCTCTTTCAATTTTATATAAAATATCCATTGGTTGTCGTCACATCATTACTTCCACTCTTTCAGCCTTGTTGAGTCAATGCTGCCAAGTCATTAATGTGTCATGTAATATCCAAAGGAAGTCAACCTATGCATTTTTTTCCCCTGTGCCAGTCTATGCTCTTCTATCTACCATCTCAAATCATTATCCTTTTTGTTTCATGTCGATGATGTGGGAAACATCATGGCCCTCCTTCAATGAGTCTGTTAATGTTGACTTCAACACCTTATCCAAGAACTAGACTTAGAAACTTGTTAGTACCTTGGGACCTGCTTGCCTCAATGACAGGTTTCCTCATTTTTGACAGTGGGTTTACATCATTGGCCTCTGATCAAAATATTTCGTTGGGTGTTCGACTTCAGTTTATCTACTCACATTCGATGGAATGTACTTAGATTACCTTGGGAGTCATTGGCATCATTGGTGCTCGCACTTGTTAATGGTAAACCTCATTGACTGATAATCAAGTGGTTTCTACCAAGTTAGACACCAAAACCTCTATTCACATGGTTAGATTCGTACTATTTGGGATAGGGCTTGAAGACCCTGGGGGGACCTTGTGGTGTTGTTTTTCTACTTTTCATTTCCCTAGGTTGTGCCGTTAAAAAATTAATATATATACTGTTACATGGATCCACATTATATATCTGGTGTATTTTTCCTAAGTCAATCCTATCATGGATCCACAGTGTATTGGTCAGAGACCATGCTTTTTTACAAGTTATTTCATGTATGGGTATGCCTACCTCAGATATTTTATATGTATATTGACATACATTTTTTGTTTCGACATGTCTTCCTTTCTCCAGTCCCTTAATTTGAATTTTTTTGCAAAGTGTTTCGACCATCATCTTCTTCTCTGACTTCACACTTTGGGAGCATCTGTTACACACCATTTTTTCACTTTTCTTAGTGTCGCATCTCACAAGTAAAATGACACCCCCTAATCATCATTGAAGTCAAATAAGATCCACATTTCCATTTGCCTTCATTCCTTATCTTTTTTCCACAATCCTGGCTTCATTATACCATGGTCGCTCCCATTTTCACTGTGGAGGAGCGAGCATCTCCTTGATACATTGTTATAGGAGCGACCATCTCCTTGATGCAATGTTAGAGGAGCGACTTAGTGATTATCTTTTTCAAAATATATCTTAATAAAATGGGTGTCCAGACCAAAGCTCCATGTCCATTACATTCCTTCGTAACGAACTATCACATTATCCAAGATGAGGTGACTTCTAATGGAACTTTTCTACTTAGGAAAAATGATCTTAGAAAGGATGTACTTGATATGGTGGGACAACGCTTCAATTGAAATATTGTAGGAGACATTCAAAGTGTTATCAACCTCCAATTTTCATAATATATGGGTCATAAGGATTTAAAATGAATCCATTTAGGTCCTTATTAATTTTATAATCCAAAGTTTGTGTAACAAATGTGCTTCGTACCCTTCTTAGATATGGGTGCATATGCATAATTTTTTCATCCAACTTTTAGTTATAAAAGTGGAAATAAACTCAAGAACAACAATTAATTATCACACCAATTTTTTTTTGGAAACCTGTGATTCTAAATGTGAATATTAAAAACTTTAAAGCATCACATGCAAAATGAAATCATAGATCTAACGATAAGAATACAAACATAATTAACCATAAAACAAAATATGTATCTTGCAAGAAAGAAGCCAACCATAAAGATTCACCGACGAACCATAATGTCTTCCTTAGGATGAGCCACCCCCATGTTAAGGGCCATTGTGGGATGGGGAAATATTAGAATGCATCCAATAATCTATTGTATGAAAAAAAAAATACTTAACTAGTGAACCTAGGCAAGCCACATAGATCACAATTCATTAATCATGCAAATATGGAATAAGGCTTAATTAATCTCAAGAACCCAACATGGTTAATGTCAATAATTATTTATTGACATGATGAGTGATAATAAAATAGGGCCAATTTATTAGGGTCCTAATATATGTAAGATAGCTCCATACTTTGTTTCACAAGGGTGGTAGTCTCTTTTACTTCTAAAATATCCTATGTATGAGCCTTAGAATCATGCACCATCCAAAATACATAGTAGTATACATAAATTGTGAATGAATCCATATATACAACTATTCATATCTAAAGATATACTAGATGTTATTTCAAAGGTAAAACTATCAACATCTCACTTCATATATGAATCTTCAACAACCAACAACTACTATTAAGTGAACAACTACTATTAAGTGAAGTGGAAACCAAGGAAAGTTTTTAAAGAAATAAATTTTGGAAGTATATTATTCATAACTGAAATAGGTAAATTATATGAGTTTAATAGGTTTCCAAACTAAAATTGAGATGGACAACTCATATGAAATTGACAACTAATTACATACTTCATAAAAAAAATGCAAGATTTCAAATCAAAATTTATATTCTACCAAATTTTCAACAGAAAAAAAAAATACACATTTCACCCAACTATAAGTACAACAAGCATGTTGTAAATTCAACCATAAAATAAGGGAAGGACCATGAAATACCTTAAGGTTTCCATTAAAATATTCAAATCTTACACATGTCAATGGATCATGACTGTTGGGCCTTCCGGTTTTGGAAATACCAAAGTTTTGGGTAAAGTGACAGATACCATCTGGAAGATGAAGAAGCAACGAAAAACAATTAGAAGAATGGAGAGTTAACTGAAAGTATAATAGCAATGGAGACAGATAAAAGATCTATTTGCTAGCTGGACGAGCAGTGAAAAAGGCCAAGAGAATCGAGTGCCAACAGGGAAAATCCGAAAAAGGGGTGGGATAAAGAATCTAGGAAGTAGCCAAGGGAAAAGCATAAATATGGAGCTATGTAACGGGAAAAGGGTTGGGATTGAGCCTGTATTGGTAAGATATTGTAATGGATATTGTAAAAAATATTGTGAATCTTGATAAGATATTATAATGGGTTAAAAACACTCGAACTTGGCTTCTCTTTTTTGGATTATTTATGCAACTCCTTTCCCGAGTCTTCATGATCTCCTGATTTCCCCTCCGATCTGATCTCTGCATTTGAGTCTCCATCATATCCGAACGGTTTGAGCTTGATTTCTAGATATGCCATGAGGAGGTTCATATTGTGACTGATGTCGATGACTTGGACTTCCAACCTCTCAAATATCTCTTCTTTTGGATCTTGAGGGTTATTAAGAATAGGCTCATCTTCCATGGATATGGTTTTTACGACTTCTCTTTAAGTCGATTCCTAGATCTCGCAACTTCCAAAAAATTCCCAAAATAAAAACTTGCTCTGATACCAATATCATTTGTAAACTGTCGTGGATATTCCACTAGAACAGTTTGTCACAACAAATCTGATAAATAATACCGAAATCTACCTATGAAGGTTAAATTCCTTCAGTTTTCCAGAATATTTAGTTGTTGATTTTACACTTATGCATGCAATAGATAAATTGTGAAAGTAGAGAACAATAAGATACAATCACACACTATCCAAAAAATGACACAAATATTTGCTCTAGGAAACCCTTATGGGAGAAAACCCAGCTAGAAGGTGAGACTGCTCTACTCTCTTTTCTCTGGTATGGAAATAAATGCAATTACAAAGGAGAAGGCACTCTCTACGAAGTTACCTAAGACCCGTGGCATGTTAGGATGCTACTGAACATTAACCCCCTATGTTATGCTCTCTAATTTCCCACTCCTAGTTGATCTGCTCAACTATGGAACACAATACAATAGTATAAAAAGGAACCCCTTCTCCTCCTAGTGGCCTGAAATTTATCATAACCTGATAGCCATATAGGGATAGGTTTTTGACTTCCTTGACCCTCAATTGTGATAGGGTTTTAGGATTTCTAGAATTCTCTTGAAATTACGTACGTGACTAGCCCCACATGCACGAGTAACAGGGGTTGACGTGGCATCCTCTCGTACCATGGTGGTCAACATGGTAGGTCAACTTGCAAGAGGCATAAATTTTGCATATGATCTTTGATTGACACAATTTTTGCATCGTTGGAAAGGTATTGATGTGTAGAATAGCCTCAAGGGGTCCAATCTATGCTGAGAAAGTTTTACGGCCCCATTGTTGCGACACAACGATGTACAACAAACACACACACACACACACACACACACACACACACACACACACATTTTCTTTATAACAAGAGGACAATAAAATCAACAATATGTCATAACGACACAACTTGATGATATCACAAAGAATGGATTTTACGCAGCACATAAACAAAAAAACATAACATATTAGCACAACAGGGAGCTTGAAGCAATTTACAAACATTACTCAGATAAGGAATATAAATGACTACCCACCCATCCTACCCTGCAATGGTTAGGACCTCCAAGACACATAAGCAATGCTCAAGCCCATGTTCCCATGATTTTGACCATTTAAGGTCTCAGGGCTGACGACTATTTTGAGGAACAAGGAGGTGTCTACATCCTACCCGACACAACCAATCTAAGCCGACTATATTAAACAACAACACCAATGATCATTTATTGCATCAATCAATCAATTCTAACATCGATTGACCATGGAGCAAGGGTAATCATTACCGTTATCAATCACACATCAACCTTAATTAACGTCTCTTTAGTAAATTGGTTATAAATCATTAAAGCATCATCAATATTTATTGGTGCATTAGAACATATATTAAATCATTCATTTTATCTACAAGGTGCAAGTAAACGAATTAAGCAATTTACGAACATTACTTAGATAAGGAATATAAATGACTACCCACCCATCCTACCTTGCAATGGTTAGGACCTCCAGGACACATAAGCAATGCTCAAGCCCATGTTTCCATGATTTTTACCATTTAAGGTCTCAAGGCTGGCGACTATTCCGAGGAACAAGGAGGTGTCTACATCCCACCCGACACAACCAATTTAAGCCAACTATATTAAACAACAACATCAATGATCATTAATTGCATCAATCCATCAATTCTAACATCGACGGACCATGGAGCAAGGGTAATCATTACCGTTATCAATCACACATCAACCTTAATTAACATCACTTTAGTAAACTGGTTCTAAATCATTAAAGCATCATCAATATTTATTCATGCATTAGAACATATATTAAATCATTCATTTTATCTACAAGGCACAAGTAAACAAATTACACAACCAATCACAATCATATTAAATTCATGGCGAAAGAGAATCTATAAACACAATTCAACATACATCACATCATTTCATAACACAACCTAAGTTATTAATTAATTCATGACACACGGATACACAATCATAACCACAACTATAAATAAGTAATTTGAAACATTTAAATGATTGAAATAAAATCCTACTTAAGAAATTACCCAATTAATTTGTACTTACTACATAAATTTTAGCATTTAATGCTATCTCTCTCTATATAAATTTCCTCCATAACTACATATCATACCCCTTTTTGTTCAAGTATGTTATATAGATACAGAAAATTCTTACCCACAACTATTATGTATCTATATCATTCATCAATGACAAATATTATTATTAATAACTAAAATTTTGTCATCTCATGCATATATCTAAAAATAGTGGAAGTTTAAGGATATAAAGGCATTAATCCACTACACATTAAATGCCACACGTTTCAAGGTAAGAAGGGTGGGATAAATGGATATTTTTACCACTTAATTAGTTAAAATCAAATTGAATGATTATTAACATGATGTATTTAATTATACATAATGTTGTTAAAATTAAACATAGACACACTGCCATAGAATCTTTTACTGTATAAAATAAGATGTGACCAAGTTACAATAGTAATCCTTCATTAACATGAGAATCAAGTCCATTATATAGTTTATTATTTAATCCTTCTCATCTTTTGAGAATATCACTTTGTCATCTTCCATGTTCTAAAAAGGAAATAATGTCCAATGAATTCCTTCACTTATTTCTTTTTCTGAAATGACAAACCCTCTCCTGAATTTATATAAAGGTTGGTCCTAAATAGTTGATTTAACAATAACATGGGGGAAAAGATCTTGATTCTTGAATCAAGAGAGAACAATGAGTGGGGAAAATGCGAGGAGTATTCTTAGGCAACTTTTCAATTTCCCCCTAGTGAAATAGAGAGGGTCACTTTTCATTGGGAAAAAAGAAAGTTTTGATAAGATGAGGGCTTTACTTGAACCCTGAAGGATATGTTATTCGATTGATGGCTGGGTTTTTTATAATCTTATTGGCCAATAAATTAAAATCGATGTGAACACTAGTTTTATATATATATATATATATATATATATATATATATATATATTAAAGCTGTCAATTTTTCATAAATTCTTAACTGTTAGTAATTTAAAACTGGATGAAAATGCATAGTAAAACAAATGGAAGCGCAGGGGTATGCTTGGCAAGTTGCTGAGTAAAGAAAGTGATGCAGGGTTACGAGAGATTGTATGTGAGGGGGATCTCCATGGCTGGGCAAGGGGAACAGAACGCACAGAGCTTCTACGTCATAAAACACAAATAATACCCCATATATATACAAACAAGTCAACCATTTCAATTTCAATTAAATTTCAATAAACGAAATGCATAGCAAATTCATTCACACTTCTCTCAATATCAGATCAAGAACATGCGCACCCAGTCCCACTTCATGAAACCATTAAAATTCATCAATGCATAATTCACATTTTAAAACTAAATTCAAAGCAAACTAACACGCGTATTGTAACCGAAGGTGAAAAATCCGAAGTGGCTGTCCCACACTTGCGCTCCATCCAACTCCTGCTCGTTAACCGCTGAGACCTCATCGGTACCTTCCAGCCAACGCTAGGGGTACTCTTCTTCCCCCTGAGCCCTCCGAGCCGCAAAGGGGCAACACACACAAACCAGAGAAAAATAGCTCCCAGCTTGCCTTGCAAGGTTGAGCTACCACTCGTTATCTGAGCTGGGTGTCCCAACTCCCACAAGAAAAATCAATCAAGAATAAAATCTGACAGCATAACCTTACGCATACCAGACATGATCCTTTCTCCTCCTCCGCCATTTATTTTATAAAGTTTTCTTAGTGACTCTTGCCAAAACTCACATTAAATCATTTTTATTAAAAATTAATTAGGAAAATTCTCCCCCATACACTTGTCATGCAACCTCTTAGTTGCATCATAATTTTTTTTAATTAATTAATTTAATTTGACAATTTCCCTCACCCACCTAAAAGCGTTCCTAAAAACGCTCCTCGATGTCCTTTTATTCCCTTACATTCCTTTAATGACTGACGCCTTTCTTAAAGCCTAGTTGAGTTCGAAATTAGAAAGTTTTCAAGACTATATTCCCTACTATGTTCAACATTCCCCTTTTTCTTTAAGTTTCCCCTTTTTGGTGTAAGTTCAGAATTAGCGAGTTTGTACTTAGTCAACAATTAAAATTTTGATTTAATTATTTATGTTTGAATTTTCTTCATCCCCCCTTTGTTAAATGTCCACTTAGTTTTTTTTTTGTTCACAAGTCCTACTTAAACCTAGGCTTTAAATTCACTAGGCTCGGCAAAATCTTTTAAGGGAATTTATAATTTTTTTGTTTGTTTGTTAATGTGGCCGAACCTGTTGGCATCGGGATTAACCCGTGGCTTGAGAAACTATGAATCAAGGGCATCTAAGCCATCAAAATCACCTGGGGATTGCACCCGGCCTGAGACACACAAAACCTTAACATGGTTGGATTTTTTGTCCCCGCAGGTTTCAAACCAGTGACTTTTCAACACGGAGTGGCTTAACAACACACTTCGTCACCGACTATCCTACACCTCGGGGACTGAGAATTTATAATTATTAATATTTACTCTTGCAATCATTCATTTTAAGGCTGACGAAGTCCTAAGGAGACATAGTTTTCTAGGTACTAGGTTCATTAACTTACCAGTGTGAAAAAAAATTGTGATGTGCCCTTCAAGATGCACTACGTGTTCCATGGGTGCCACTCACCTACATTCATATTTTATTTACGTGACGTGCCTTTCAAGATGCACTACGTTCTCCAAGGATTCCACTCGCCTTTTGACAGATTTTGGTAGACGTCAAACCCCTGGAGTCAATACTCCATCAGGTGACCTTGTGGGAGACTAAGGGCCTCTAAGGAATATAGACCTTGCCTTATTGCCCACCCCTTATAATCATCGTGAGCGACTGTGACAGTCTGCCCTCACAACATCATGGATCTCTCGAACTAGGTAATTGTTAACCTACAGTTCGAGCCATGACGAGAGTGCTAGTAGGCTGTGGCAAAGCTGCTGCCACACCTCTCCCTCAATATCTCTGGTTGTCATGCATGACCCTTTTACTCCAAATGTGAGTCTGGTTAACAAGCTATCGTCAGCCTGCATCCATCAAAGAAACTAGTCAGGGATACAAAATCAACGTCATAATATACTATTCATATGTCACATATGAAATATAAAAAACACTCAAACCATAACAATCCACTCCCTGAATCGATCCAAAGTCCAAGGAGGTCCATCAATGCCATTGACATCCTCAAATAGTCCAGAGTCCCGCACACTCAAGAAAAACCAGTCAATAGCACCTGTCAATATAAATATAACAGAATAACATATTATCAGATCCACAACATCTCATAATCCATAATTGAAACAGTCAATCATATAATGAACTGGATCACTTGCACGCAAGTGTCCTCAAAGATTAAGTCCAATCGGGTGTGCACAAGAGTGGGATGTTACAGAAGGTTCCAGACCCTAATTTTATAAACTAGGACCTACCACTAAAATGGCCCTGTAAGCCGATTCCTCTAATTTTTTCCACTCTGAAAAGGTTGAGATAGATGAAAACCAATATAATGATCTAATCTTGATCAAAAGCTGACCCTGTGTGTGTAAATTTTCGTATAATATTAAGCCTTGGTTGTATAGGCTTGAGAAAATATAGTTCCATAGAATTCATGGCATAAACGAAACGATTTCTAAATAGGCATGAAGGGTGATTCAATGATCCTTCCCCCATCAAGTGGTATCATAGTGCACAAATCTTTCACACTGAAGAAAGGACTTAGACAAACAAAGAAGCAACTTGTGGAGATGCAGACTACATATGCATATCTAGATGAGATCTGGTAAGTAAACATGGTATTTATGTTTTACAATTAATTCTAGACATAATATTTTTGGTAGGTATCAACAAAAGAGATAAGATATTGGTGGAAAAAACCATTACAATTGAGAAGCTGTAACAGAGAAGAAAATAAGAGCATATCCCAGTCGAGGTTGGATAGAAGTTGTTGAGGCAACTAAATAATTGATTGTAGGTAGAGTTGTCTATAAGAAGGAGAAGTGAAGGAAAAATAGAAACATAAGCTCTTGAGAAAGGGTGAAAGTGTAGAATCCTAGAGGAGCAGAGGAATATCAAGAGGGTTCTATTATATAGAACTAAGGGATACCAAAAGGATAAGTTAGGAGAGAAACTTGGTGAGGTATTTTGTAGTAGGGTGCAAAAGACCTGTTACAATAAAGGCTATTTGTAGCTCATTGTTGAGCATGGAGAAACTCACAAAGGAAGAAATGAAGATGACCAGAGATAGTCATATCAAGGGTTCATGAGGAAGCCACAACAAGATGAAAGAAAGTGCCAGAGAAGTTGGCAAAATAAATATGAGTGATGAGAAATTTGACAAAGAGATAGCTGAGATGAAGGAACAACTTAGTGTTATGATGAAGTTCCTACAAGAGAGGAAAAAGGAAGTACAAAGATGTAGATGGAAGTTGAAGAAGAAGGTCAAATGACCTATAGTGCCATTGTTTGCAAGAAAGATGAGACAAAAGTCGAGGCACAATTTGAGTTCTTGGTTGAAGAAATAGGAATAAATTAGTGAAGCTAAGTATGGACATAAGTCTTTGGAAGAGGAAAAGTAGGTTCACATTTGTAAACTGGAGCAAGGACCAATCCTTGGAAAAGAATATGATGTGGATGAGAGTCTCAAAGAGTGCTCATATCAACATAAGGAAGATATGCCAGAGGTATCCCAGGTGGCAAAAGAGTCTCATGTTTTTAAGATTAAATATTTGTGTGTGTATACAGGTACTAAAGACGATAGAATTGGACAAGAAGTGTTGATATTTGGGTACCTTGGAAAGTGGTCCCCTTGTGTTTGTGATTCTCTAAACACAAAGGGGGAGACTATTAACCTCATTACTTTACTTTGATTCTAATTTCACTTTGATTTAGGATATTTAATTCAAAAGTGAAATATGTCACTTAAGTCATTAAAGCGGCATTTAATTCACTTTGTGGGTGAGTTAAAGGACATAAAGCAAACTAAGGAAAGTGGTTTTCCTAAGTGATATTTTTGGATTAGATATCACCCATTCATTAGACTTGTCTAGATTGGTTCTAGGCCATTGATCTTTTAGGGTTTGGCCAAAGAGAGGCTAAATGAAGGAATATGAAAAAGATGAGACTCATTCTTCACTTGAGAGATGTAATAGGAGAGGAGGAGGAGGAGAAGATCTATTGGGTGCATATATTTAGGATGAGAGGGCACATGAGGTCAAGGCTTGAGGAGGAGTCATAGCTTGTTCGTATATTTCATGGAGAAGCTTCCATGGAGGAGTGGGATAGATCTTGAGGAGGGACGCATTCATGTTCAGTAGGGTTTTATTTGCTAGTGAGGAGAGGTGCATATTGACGAGAGGGAAAATCTAGCTTATGGGAGGTTTCCATCTCTTGAGGAGGAAAATAATTCACCATAATTA
This sequence comes from Picea glauca, assembly GCA_000966675.3. Classification (NCBI taxonomy): domain Eukaryota; kingdom Viridiplantae; phylum Streptophyta; class Pinopsida; order Pinales; family Pinaceae; genus Picea; species Picea glauca. Next base: position 181,528 of record JZKD02S1673733.1, read on the forward strand.
GGCAAACTCTAGAGTGTAGAGGGAGAAAGGGTGAAGGAGGGCACTCACTTGTGGAGTTTTTCTAGAGGAGGGGTGCACTTGAGGATGGCGCACACCATCACTTGGAGGGAGGCACTCTTGAGAAGAGGGCACAAGACCAAGGGAAAGGAAAAGGAAAGGAAAGGTTTAAAGGCACAAGAAAAGGGAAAATGCAAAGCAAGAGGAAAGTAAAGAGGGTCAAGGGTTAAAAAAGAAAGAGGGGTGCACCAAGGCAAAGGGCTCCTTGCTTCAAGAGGCTAGCAGACACATATTCAAGGGACTCCAAGGAATCAGAGAAGGGATTCTATTGTACCAGGTTCTCTTGTATATGTTTTCCATGTTGTACATTTTTCTTTGAGACCTTCTATATAAATCTACTCCAAACTGGTTTTCCCCATGGGGGTTTTTCTAGGGTCAAGTTGACCAAAAACTGATGTGTCAATTTCATGCATGCTTAGAATTGTTAGATCAACATTTTAGAGTTGTAAAGATCCGAGGAGTGTTATGTGTTTGAGTTTTATTGCATATGATAACATTGGAATGTCAAAACATTTGCAAGGGAACCTCAAATAACACTTAACCAATGAAAATTATCAGTAGAAAGTTACCTAATTGTTTGTTGTCCTTAAAGGAAACAAAGGATAGTTCTAGAAGTTTGAACTTAGAGCTAAAATCTAGTCAAAGAAAGATTATATTTATCAGCCTGATAGTACCTCGGTTCTCTTCATGGTATCAGAGCCCTTGGTGGCAAAGACTTGCTGATTTCTAGTGCATTCAGTGGACAATTTTTTGACAGCTTATTAGTAGATTTTTTGGACAGCTTGTTGGCAGAGTTAGTGGACAACTTGTGAGCAAATTTGTTGGACAGTTGCATAACTGATTTTTTTTTGACACTTGTTGACAACCTCTTATCACACATGCATGGATAGAAGTTAGGTTGTTTTGGAAAACCTCTTATCACACCTGTTTTTTCAAGAGTGAGGTTGTAGTTTGACTGCCTCTTTTCACACCTGTGTTGATAGGAGTGAGGCAGTACTCTTGTGCAATTTTAGCATCTGTGTGAGCTTTAGTGGACAACCATGTCCGTGTCCCAGATTTCGGAAGAGGATAGGCTAGACGAATCTAGCAACTAGTTCCCTTGGAATACCATGATCACTTTCACCTTGGAGGATATTTAACTATGGGATATAGTTCAAGCTCCCATTGTCGTTCCTCCTGTCACTGCTCCCGTGCTGGTGGAAGATTTCAGAAAGAGGAACAAAAAGGAGAAAGTGAATATTTGTGACGGGGTGAGAGACCACTTCATTCCACATTTGACTGGTAAAGAATATGCATTTGAGATGTGGGAGTCTTTATGAAACATTTACCAGAGTCCAAACCAGAATGAAACGATGGTTCTGTAGGACAAAATCATGAGCATTCAGATGCTCGATTCCGAGTCAGTTACGTTATTCCTTGGAAGATTCACTCATATCAGATATGAACTAGCATCCATCACAGAGATAATAGACCCATAATTTATGGTGAGGACAACTTTAAACAACTTTATCAACCCTTTGGATTCATTTGTTTGAGGCATTGTTTCCCGGGAGGTTATGCCTACTTAGGAGAGACTTTGGGATTATTTCGTACAGGAGGAGACGAGATGCACCTCAAAGTCTTTAGGAAAACAACGAATATCTCAGGGTGATGAGGACCTTTCTATGTGGACTAGGGGAAAGAAGAAGATTGACAAGGGTGCTTGAAAAGGTCACAAGGGAGGGGCCAAACCATAACAGAGTGGTGGTGGGAAAGAGAGATACATGAGAACAACGAGATGATTTTCTTGTGGAGAGATTGGTCATTATGCATGACAGTGTCCCAAGAAGAAGAAGAAGAATCAGGATGACACTGCAATGACAACGAAGGAGATTGAGTTCGTTGCTCAGTATGAGAGGGAGTGTGCGTTTGTTAGTTCTTTGTCAGCTATTACACCATCCAATGTCAGGTGGGGAGACAGATTTGAGGAGGACCTATTGACTCATAGTAGTGATTTATAGGGAGATCAGACTTAGTTTTTGAGGACACCATCTTCAGGGGTGTTTGTTCCACCCGAGACAACTTCAATTTTAGAGTTTTCGAGACAAAGGGTTGGTGAAGGGGCTTCAGAGCATCAGATATTGATGAGGAGGAGAAACAGAGCACCACATAGGCCTGACTCTCACTGGGCTACAGAGACAGGCATATCAAGTTCTGGATACACTTCAGGTGGAAGTCACTTGGTGAGATACCAAGTTGAGGATCTTGGTGAGATTCCAAGATCCAAATACTCTTGGTGAGATTCCGATATCCAAATAATCTTGGTGAGATACCAAGAGGGAGAGGCTCTTGGTGAGATGCCAAGAGAGTGACTCTTGGTGAGATGCCAAGAGTAGTGACCGTTGGCGATATTATTAGAGGTAGAAATCCTTGGTGGGATATCAAGGTTGAGATATTTGGTATGATACCAAGATCTAAGTGATCTTGGATAGGTGGAGATGCACTTCCATCTATAGATCACACAGGTTGAGAATATCTGTGTCAGATATGACTTTTGATGATCAGGGTACATCCATACTCGTCGAGTATTTTCTAGTAGGAAACCATGTCCACTATAGGGATGAGATTGGGGGTGAATGGCACTTTCCTCTGTAAGAGGGAGTGTTATGATTTGGGTACCTTGGAAAGTGGTCCCCTTGTTTTTGTGAGTCTCTAAACAAAAAGGGGGAGACCATTACCCTCATTACTTTACTTTATGATTCTAATTTCACTTTGAATTAGGAGATTTAAGTCAAAAGTGAAATATGTCACTTAAGTCATTAAAGTGACATTTAATTCACTTTGTGGGTGAGTTAAAGGACATAAAGAAAACTAAGGAAAGTGGGTTTCCTAAGTGATATTTTTGGATTAGATCTCAATCATTGATTAAAATTGGTTAGATTGGATCTAGGCCATTGATCTTTTAGGGTTTGGCCAAAGAGAGGATAAAGGAGGGAATATGGCAAAGATGAGACTCATTCTTCACTTGAGAGATTTGAGAGGAGAGAATGAGGAGAAGAGCTCATATCTTGAGGAGGAGAGGGCGCGTGAGGTCAAGGATCGAGGATGAGACATATCTTGTTGGTAGTTTGCATGGATAGGCTTCCATGGAGGAGTGGGATACATCTTTAGGAGGGGTGCATTCATCTTGAGTAGGCGTGCATTTTCTAGTGAGGAGAGGCACATATTGAGGAGAGGGCACATCTAGATTATGGGAGGTTCCCATCTCTTGAGGAGGAAACTCACTCACCATAATTAGGTACTCTAGAGTGTATAGGGCACAAGGGTGAAGGAGGGTGCTCACTTGTGGAGTTTTACTAGAGGAGGGGTGCACTTGAGGATAGTGTGCACCATCACTTGGAGGGAGGTACCCTTGAGAGGAGGGTGTAATACTAGTGGGAAGGAAAAGAAAAGGCAAGGTTAAGGTCACAAGCAAAGGAAAAAGGCAAAGCAAGAGGTAAGGAAAGAGGGTCAAGGGTTATCAAAGGAAGAGGGGCACACTAAGGAAAAGGGTTCCTTGCTTCAAGAGGCTAGCAGACACATCTTCAAGGGAATCCAAGGCATTCGAGAAGGGATGCTATTGTACCAGGTTCACTTGTATATTTTTTCTGTGTTGTACATTTTTCTTTGAGACCTTCTATATACATCTATGCCAAACTGGTTTTCCCCATGGGGGTTTTTCCAGGGTCATGTTGACCAAAAAATGATGTGTCAATTTCATGCATGATTAGAATTGTTAGATAAGAATTTTAGAGTTGTAAATATCTGAGGAGTGTTATGTGTTTGAGTTTTTTTTTCTTGTGATAACATTGGAATGTCAAAACACTTCCAAGGGCACCTCAAATAACACTTAACCAATGAAAATTGTCATCATAAAGTTACCTAATTGTTTGCTTTCCTAAAACGAAGCAAAGGATAGTTCTAGAAGTTTAAACTTAGATCTAAAATATGGTCAAAGACATATCATATTTAGCAGCCTGATAGTACCTCAGTTCTCTTCAGGAAGTCCCCCCAAGGAAAATGGAAAAGAATAAAAAAAGAGATCCTAGACATCCAGGAGAAAAGGAATAAAACAAGGAGGAGTTATAGGCTCCATAAGAGGAAATGTAAGATAAATTGAAAAAAGGATGCAAGATTCCAAGAGATAGAATGGAAGATAGACATAAAGGAAATCTTATGATAGGTTCAAAAGAAGACATCAACAGATTTCTAAAAGATGATTAAATAGGGAAAGTAGATGTAGAGGATGAGGTAATGAATTTATCTCTTTATATTTTGTTTAATGAGTATGAGCCTGTGTTGAATGTCGATGAGAAGAAAATTTTCTTGCGAGACAACATAATGATGAGAGAAAATACTCTTAAAGAGAGTAAAGGTTGCATAGAGAAAGAGACTGATAGGGAGAAATCTAAACAAGATATAATAACAAGCCCAAAGGATACCATGAAGAATGGAAAACAAGGAGACAACCAAGAATCCATAGATAAGTTTGTCGAGAATGACAAGAAGTATGCACATCAAAAAGATGAAGAGAAAGATGTTTTTTGTGCAAGCAACAAAGAAAGTGATGATAAGTGTAGTCAATAGGTTGAAAATGAACAAATAGTTTCAAAAGATGAATGTACACATGGGGTAGAAAACTACACATCTGCAACAAACAACAAGGGAGTTCAACAGAGGATAATAACAATTATTATCATGGTGTTAACAATCATTTTTATGGCTGTGAAAGAGACTAAATATTAATGAAAAAATTGATTTCTATCATAAATTTGTTTCAAGTGTAGGGACAAAGAGAAGCATGGTCTCTAGAGTTGGAAGCATGAAACATTTCATAGAGAAGCAAGAGGAATGGAGAAGGTAGCTAAGTGCCTTACATATTTACAAATAAGAGAAAGAAGGAGGAAGGACTTCTATAATTTTTCCACATCAAGACATTATTAAAATAATGATCAATGAATGGGAGCCTAGAGTGCATGAGAAAAAATATATTTTGACAAACAAAGAGAATCCATAGGGAGTTGATGACAACAAAAGATATCCAAAAGTATAGCAACAAATGAGCAACATCAGAAACATGTAACAAAAAAATACAAAGTTGAGCATTGAAGAAGAATTTTGGAAACATTTGATGAAGTTCAATAGAAAATCAAAGTTAGATGAAGATACTTGTGGCAGCAAGGCAAGTGGACAACAACATAACAAAGTATGGGATCCAAGAGGACTTCAACAAATGGAAGAATCATGAACAAGAGTTCATGAACTTTTTGTACCCTAGGAGTCTAATGAAGGAGTACATTCTCTCAAAAAAATCAACCTTGTTGAGTAGGCCTAAAGGGGTCTTGAAATTTACTAAAGGGAGTCGGTTCCCTTAATGCAATTATTGTATTTTACTTAATTAAATTTTGTATTTTAATGATTCTATAAGGATAGGGTTGTTATGTTGAAAGGGATTTGTTTTCTCTAATTTCTATGTAAACTTCTTATCCAAGCAATTAGTTGGGTACTGTAGATTTTTCCTAAGTATGGAGAATTCATCCTCGTATGTTGAGGAAACCTACGAAGAAGGATAGGTGAATGGAGTGAATCTTTGTGTGGTTGAGGAAACCATACGAAAACAAGTTCAAGAGAAGCGAGAGAGGACCAGAACCAAAGTTCTGATGAGCTTCACCGTGATTAGAGTGGCGCAGAGGAATCGTGGATCGTGCTGATGTGGAAAAGATATGACCGTTGATCATAAGAGATATCTACAATTGAAAATGATCGATCAAATCAAATTTAAATGTTCCCGAAGGACCCATCTTAAGTACCTGGGTGGTTTTAAAATTCTTGGTGTTAGGTGGGTCGATTAAACTAGATTGGAATGACGATTCACGAGGGTGTCTAGAGAAGAAATCGGATGCCTGGTGGCTGGTTAACCCGGACTAGGTAAAAAATAGAAAGCACTGTGTTAAGGTGGACCGGTGGCCCAACGATCAGTTAAGTAAGATCGGTGCAGATGTGCAAGTATTAACCCCGATGGTCTGGTGGTTCCAATGGCCAATTAACTACAACGTTAAACAATGATATTTCAAGATGGTTAAGGAGGATGCTTAAGAAGGGGGTTAAGGGGTTTAGAGTGGACCTCGTGTGCGTAAATTTTGGTATAGGATTAAGCCTTGGTTTTATAGGCTTGAGGAAATATGGTTCCATAAAATTCATGGCATAGAAGGAACAAGTTCTAAAGAGGCCTGAAGGGTGATTCAATGGGCCTGCCCCCATCACTATGGTTCCTGCAGGACTTGGTAGCGAGGTGGAATATAGAGAAGATTGACAACTAGGTAGAGATGAAAGTATCCTTGAAGGATCAATTTAGGCTACAAAATTAGTGTTGGATTGAATAAAATCAATTGTTAAGTGTTAAAGATATGGGTAGGATTCAAGATTACATCCATGATTTTTCATGACTCATGTTGGAGATGAAGGACATGTTTGAATAAACTAGGTTGTTCCACTTTATGAATGGATTATAATCTTGGGTTCAGAGTGATATATGACACCAGGACATGTAGACCCTTGAGACAACCATCACTGAAACATACAAGTTGTTGTACTATAAGGTAGTTGAAAAATAAGGTCCAAGGGAAAGTGAGGATGCTTTAAGAGAGAAACAATTTGGCAAGAACAAGAAGAAAGAAAAAGGGAAGGTGAATTCATATAGGAAGTTTAGTGAGGGAAAGGCTAAGTAACCATAAACACATAAGGAAAAAGGTAATCCTATTTCTTATTGGATTCATAAAAATCATTTTATCATGGAAATAATTGTTTAATGAAATAGGAGTTGTTCACTATGGAGAAAGTCAAAAAATACCATTTGTGTTTTGAAAATCTTGGGTGTTTTGCTAGAAGACAAGTCTACAATAAGACGAGAGCTAGAACTCACAAGACATTGCTATGTTCTGGTATTTTTGAATGTAATATCAGTGAATGCCATAGTTGACAGTGGTGTGACCCACAATTTAATGAAGGAAGATGTTGTAAGAGAGCTTGGTTTGGATCTTGAGATGGCACAACATTCTTTCAAAACAATGCACTCAGAAGTGGAAAAGATGGTATGCAAAACCAATGTAGTCACCTTGAGTCTTGGAGATTGGAGTGGAGTTTCACCATTGTGCCTATGGATGACTTTGAGGTTGTTCTGGGGCAAGAGTTGCTGAGGAAGGAAGAGGTAGTGCTTATGCCTCACTTATATTGTTTAATCATCTTTTCAGGACAAGATCCATGTGCCATCCATATAGCAAGAAAAACATAAATTTGTTGGTAGGATGACTTGCTTGAGAATGGTTTCCACAACTAGTTAAAGGGATGAACAACCTTTCAGTAAATAACTTGAAGGTATTATACTAGATGGACAATCTTTAGGTGGGAATTTAGGAGAAATTTTTGTGCAACCTTTGATGGATAGAAATTTAGTGAAGCAATTGGAGAAGAGACTCATTAAGCTTGAAGCCATAATGGACTTCACAATGACAACAATAGTCAAAGTAGTGAATGATTTCTTACATAAGCAAGACATTCTAGTTCTAAGTGGACATATATAAACTATACAAAATTTGGCTAAGGAACCCAATGAAGCATTCAACCTACATGGGATAGAATTGACATCAAACCAATATGACAAGGTTGAGGAGAAACAACCTTGGTATATGAGGACAAAAAAAGAGACTAAAACCTCCTTAGGTTCACTTGGGAAAGATGTATAGGAGATGACCTAAAAATAGAAAGATTGTTGGAAGAGGGTGATGTTAGAATTGATTCAAATGTGCTTCTTTTGATGTATTTGTCATATAAGTATGGTGATATTCTAGACACATCATGTGACTTAGTGGATTATATAAAATTTGTTGGTACAGATGTTGGCGATGCCTTGGAATATACATGCTTCTATATTCTCATTAACCTATAGTAAGGAGGATCGCTGCCTAAGGAGCAAGTAGTGTCTAGTCTAGTGCAACTATAAAAAGGTGCCCTGGAAAATTCTGGTTAGGAATGTAATATTTCGTTTTCCCCAAGACCATAATTATGTACAAACATTCATATATTACTATTATGAGGCTTGTAATTTTATTATAATATAAAACACCAAGTCACTGATTGAGAGGGAACAACCTTGATAGTACTGGCCATGATGCACCAAAGGAAATTGATTCAACAAAGGACTAGTTGATATGTTGTAGGAGGTGGAACTGTGATGTATTAAATGAAGAAACTAGGAAGCTTGCACAACAAGATAATATACACTGAAAAAATAAATGGACCCCACCTACCAACACACCTGACCTTACATAAGATCCACACAACCATTGAAGAAGTCACATAAGTGGTTTAGGATGAATTAATGACCGATGAAAGTCAGTCTGTGTGAAATAAGAATTGATTGAACAACTGACAGAGTCTACCACATAAGCGAATCAGAATGGAAAATGGAAGATGATGGATGGAGTCTGCAGGATGTATCGAGAAGTTCCCAAGAATAGAAAAAGGAACACATGAATAAGGAGGAGAACACGATAAGAAGGGGAGAAACACAACAGTGGAGAGAAGAAGAGGAAGTCAAATAAGGGAAAATTAGCATGCAGAAGATTAGAGCACTGACTGAGGAAGAGAAGGGGGAAGAAGAGATTTTGGAAGGAAAAACAAAGAGTTTGTCTAAGTCGTTTTTGATCACCATGAGTAGAGAAGACTTGGATCCATAAACTAGAGCTTTAAATGGTCCCAACTTGGTGCTTACTGGAGAAAAAATCGACACTAGTAAGGGGAGGTCATTGAGGGACTGTTAAGAACAGAAGGGAATCCCTTAAGCAAAGGAAATATAGTTGAGAAACCCCTTGATAAACCTGTGGAGATCCAAGCTCAGTGGGAGGTGGTAACCTCTTCTATATCAGAGGGAGAAGGAGAGTAACCTTCCCAGATTATATCAATCTCAGAGCCATGTTGAGTTAGTTTCCTTAGAGGTATCATGGCTTGACACGAGGGTGGCGTGCTCTAAGAATTCACTCTACAACAAGGCCTAAGGTCGGTAGGAAAGGATTCCTCTCTCAGTCAGTCAGATTGGACTATTTCCTTGATAGACAAGTGTTCATATGATTTGAATCTATTTATGACTGATGTATTTATATATGTATGGAATTGTTTGCATTGATGATCATTTCAAATGTAAGAGCCTACAGTTGGATGTATGAATTATAGGATCAATATAGAATGCAATCCCCTAGCTGGTAAACTGATGTGAATTTGACGGTTCCATTTCTTAGTTGAAAATCCCATGAGTTGTGCCTGATTTCCTGTAAGCATTCATGGCCTTCAATGGTGTCGAATAGTCCAAACCCGTGGGAAGAATTTGACTGAGGTCCTGTAGAATTCGAAATTTATCTAAGACCCCAAGCGAACTGATTGTATTTCCTTAAAAAACAATCTAGTGTTAAAATGAATAGGGATCATATCCGTCGATCTCATAGCTTGGGAGATCTCGACCCTTCATAGGAAGAATGTATTTTCTGGAAGGACCATGTGCCGATACTAGCACAAGGTCTGATCACAATAAAACCCTAAGCATTAAAAAGGATTGTTGATTTAGACATCCATATGTTGGGATTAATACTAACTGTCTATCCATAAATAATAGTTAAACGGAAACCCTCACCGCTGAAATCGAAGCCATATCTTTTACTTAGGTGAAGATTGGGGAGATTATGTCATGATGATGCCCCGATGATGAGGTTTTCCACCTCGACATCCCATGTTCCACGGGGAGTGATAGGTGTCCCTATGTGGTTGGTCGTTGGAGCATGAGTGGGTCCTATTGGGATAAAGAGTCCACTTTGGCCCTTCGTGGGAATTTGTGACCATCAGATTAGTTAGGATCTACCCTAAGAATCCTAGATCGTAGTATCCCAACATATCGTCGTCAGGAGCAGGGAAAGTGCAAACCCAAGAGCAAGCCAAAGATTATATGATACCCTCATCGATGATGTAATGAGGATCGTTGATCTCCCGATGAGTAGGAGAAACCTCAACCATCGATCACATATGAGATTTTTCCAAAGGGAAAGCAAAGAGTTGGTGATTGGATGGAAAAATTTAGAGAGGATAGAAAAAGATATCTCCACCGTTGGGATCAATATTACCTACCTCTATGCATTGTTAAGCCTTATAGGGAGGTGCATGTTAAACCTTGCACTAACAAATATTTATAACTTTCTCCTAGGCATCGATATCTAAATATGAGATCCATAGGATCTATGGAAAGTTTACCTTAGAGCGTCGTCGTCAAAGGTGGATGATTAAGGTCTAGTTTGTGGGATAATGAATCCCAATGATGACGAGAGGTGGGTTGAAATTTTGAACGAGAGACCCGATGCATCACCGTTACATGGTTGGCATGAATAATGAACAACCATGTGGGGTTAGGGTGGAAGTTGGCTAATGAAGGCTTGAGAATATTTAGAAAGCCACAAATTTTGACCCTAAGCTCGGATTTGGGAGTGATTACAACTCTCGGAAAACTCCAGATGAGCATAAGATAATAATATGATCTAGACAATTTTTAGAGGGTTGAGGATAAATGAAATCCTTATGCCTCCTCTCATTAAATGTTAATAACGGGGTCAGACATGTTATAGAGTGGTATTAGAGTTGAGTTCAAACTCTTGGCTTGAATGGGTTGCCAAGGTCGATTAATCCTATTAAAAAGGAACTTTTATGTTGTCTGGAATACATGTATTTAAAGTACCAAAATAAAATGATAACGATGTTGTCGTTTCAACCCATAGGATGAATAAACAATGAATGGTGCAATTTAGTATGGATGATACCTCACACCTCAGAGATGGAGAGTCTGATGGTTGGAGAGATAGAGAAACCCCTCCAAATTTTATGGCCATTGTAATAAGTTTGAAGGAATACAATGAGAGGCTTATGAGAACCCATGCTTAACAGGCAGAGCTAAATGTGGTCCTACTGCAGAGCCTATATGAAATTCAAAAAAATCTATAGAAAGGACCTAACAATTATGAACTGCAACAATCGAAGAGGGTGAAAACCCATTAATATGCTCAAAAGCATGGATTGACTCACAATGATGCGGGTAGGAGTTATTCTAGAAGAAAGCATTAGGATTCCATGGAAGGCGAATGAAGTGGAGGTATTTCCATGGAATCCTCTAGTTGGAAGGCTACTTCAGAAAGCAACCCAATAGTGACACAAAGTCCAACAGTCCTAAGAAGAAAAAGAGAAATAAGTCTCAACATTTTTTGACTGAAGAGTTAAAGAAAGCAAATCCACCTACCTTTGGTGGAGAGATAAAGAAAGGAGAAGAAGCCGAATCATGGATGTTTAGCTTGAAAAAGTACTTTCGTGTACATAATTGCTCTAACAATGCTAAGGCCAAGATTGCAATATTCAACTTGAATGGAGGATCTTCCATTTGGTGGGAGGATCTCAAGGAAATTAAAATACTAAAAGAGAGAAAGTTGACATGGAAACAATTTGAGAAGTAATTTTGTAAATCCTATCTATCTGAAAAGTATTATGATGATAAGATAAAATAATTTCATGAGCTTAAATTGGGACAAATTACCTGGGATGCATATGAAAAGATATTTATGGAATTATTGAGGTATATTCCATACCTTAAGGATGAGAAGGCGAGAATCCATTGTTTTCTTAGTGGATTACCACAATCCTACCAAGACCAAATTGAGTTTGACAAACCCAAGATGTTGGAGGACACCATCTCGAAATCCAAATGCTGTTACGATCAGTCTAAGCATAAGCATGCATCGTCTGAAGATTGGAAAAAGAAGGATAAGAGAAGATTTCAAAATAAGGCACTCAAGTCATTTCCTTGTAAGAATTTTTGGAAGGATGCATAATCGGTTCAACCAAACATGAGTGAGCATCAACAAAAGTTTCTGTCTGAAAGTAGAAACAAAACAATAGAGCATGCAAGGGAAATAATAGAAGAGCCCAAGAAAGGACCCTTACAGTGTTGGGGTTATGGGGAGCCATATCTGTTGATGGATTGTCCCCACCGAAAACAAGACAATCGAAGAGTGTATAACACACATGAGGCAACTACAGTCAACTACGTAGCTAGTAGTGTGCCAAGAATTTATGCAGTGGTGGAGAACCAACAAGCAGACCACCAAGCCTCTGTGGTGGAACTAGAAGGTAATATCACTGAACAATTAATCTTTGTTTTAAGTGACCCAGGGTCTAATATTATTTATATTTCACCTTGAGCGGTGGAAAATGTTTCATTATAGAGGAAGAATCATAGAAAGGAATATTTCGTCTAGTTATCCACCATTGGAAAACTTTTCATTACAGAGGAAGAAGCGCAGGGGTACGCTTGGCAAGTCGCTGAGTAAAGAAAGTGATGCAGGGTTATGAGAGATTGGATGGGAGGGGGATCTCCATGGCTTGGCAAGGGAACAGAACGTACAGAGCTTCTACGCCATAAAACACAAATAATACCCCATATATATACAAGCAAGTCAACCATTTCAATTTCAATTAAATTTAAATAAATGGAATGCATCGCAAATTCATTCACACTTCTCTCAATATCAGATCAAGAGCGTGCAAACCCAGTCCCATTTTAGGAAACCATTAAAATTCATCAACGCGTAATTCACATTTTAAAACTAAATTCAAAGAAAACTAACACGTGTACTGTAACCGAAGGTTCAAAATCCGAAGTGGCTATCCCGCGCTTGCGCTCTGTCCAGCTTCCGCTCGCTAATCGCTAAGACCTCACCAGTACCTCCCAACCAACGTCAGGGGTAATCTTCTTCCCTCTGATCCCTCTGAGCTGCAAAGGGGCCACACACACAAACCAGAGAAAACTAGCTCCCAACTCACCTTGCAAGGTCGAGCCACCGCTCATTATCCGAGTTGGGTGTCCCAACTCCCACAAGAAAAATCAGTTAAGAATAAAATTTGACAGCATAACCTTACGCATACCAGACGTGGTCCCTTCTCCTCCTATGTCAATTCTTTTATAGAGTTTTCTTAGTGACTCTTGCCAAAACACACATTAAATCCTTTTTATTAAAAATTAATTAGGAAAATTCTCCCCCATACACTTGTCACGCGATCCCTTAGTTGCATTAGAAATTTATTTAATTAATTAATTTAATTTGACAATTTCCCTCACCCACCTAAAAGCATTCCTAAAAACGCTCCTCGATGTCCCTTTATTCCCTTACATTCCTTTAATGACTGATGCCTTTCTTAAAGCCTAGTTGAGTTCGATATTAGAAAGTTTTCTAGACCAGATTCCCTACTATGTTCAACATTCCCCTTTTTCTTTAATTTTCCTCTTTTTGGTCTAAGTTATGAATTAGCAAGTTTGTGCTTAGTCAACAATTAATCTTTTGAATATTTTAATCCTCCATTAAAATTTTAATTTAATTATTTATGTTTGAATTTTCTTCATCCCCCCTTTGTTAAATGTCCACTTAGCTTTTTTTTTGTTCACAAGTCCTACTTAGACCTAGGCTTTAAATTTGTTGATGTTTGGACAACATCAGAAAGACATTCTCTAAAGATAATAATTAATAATATAATTATTATTGATTATTATATAATAAGTAAATGATAATAACAAATAGTTATTGATTATTCAAGGGATGCATCCTTTCATGGATGGTCACCTTATGTTCCCTATATATGGAACACTCATTATTGTAATAATACATCGATTATATCTCATATGAAGAAAAAATAACATGGTATCAGAGCGGAACTGGGCTCGACTCCTCATGGGAGGGCCCAAGAAAATGAGAGATAGCTTTCTATGATACATAGCAGCAGGGTAATGTACAACCCTCTAAGTCATATACAAATATCAGTTATCTTTCCAATGGCTCGTTGAAACCCTTGAACAACTCAATCGTCCACATGAACAACTCAATCGTCGGGTTCAAGATATTGTTGCCAAATCCTTGGCTTTAAAGAGAGGACACTGCCATGCAAGGTGAGCGATTTTATCCTGGTCAATGATGCCAATAATATAACTTAAAGAACAAGTGCTTGCTCGGATTTAGCTGTTGTTCGCAAAATCGATGGGTTCGAGAGGCACACCGCACGTAAGTGGAGCGATTTGACAAACTCATAGAGTTCAAGTAATTCCAAACTTTTGTGCTCTAGTTCATCATTAGTGAAAACAAAAATAATGGATGACTACTGGGAAGACCGACCTCTTGGGGTCCATTCGACAATTTATTTGAGCCATGCATCTGTGTTGCGCTTTCTAGAGGAGACTACTTTAGTGGCCATCAAGATTTTGACTGGGACGTGATGTTCTCAAGTCATATAATGCGATGGAGTTGGTAAAGGGAGGTATTATATTCAAGTCTTCCTCCATCCCGAAGGTATGATTCTACACATACTCGGGCATGCTCTACCTTCCGCAGATCAACGTATAATAAATGTAGACTAAAGTGCTTCTGCAGAGCATGGTTGCCTTAGAGTTCAATGACACCATCCATGGTGACTTCGTGACGTGCTACATTGCGCTCATGCACAGCCTCATCGACATGCCCGATGACATTCGTGTGCTCAGTGAATCTAGCGTCATTGGTCAATGAAGTCCAATGTTAGGCAACTAGGACATAGCCGTAGCCAGTATGTGGAAAGGCATGTGTAATCACTTCTTCACAGGATCATCTGGTAAACTCGGCTCTGAACTCTACGAAGTGCTACTCAGGATGTATTGCATCCATTAACCTATATCATTGAGATTTATTGTTTTCTAGTGTATTAAAACTTTGACTATGTATCATTTGACCTAGTCAGAGATGAAGGAACCAAGATCTCATGCCTTAGACAGTCAGATAAAGGAACCAAGACATTGGTTTCACGAGGAAAAAATCATATGCCTTGGGGGACATTGGCTCCATAATGGAACCTCGATATGCTTGAGACATTGGTTTCATGAGGGAACCTCAATATATCAAGTATGGTCCAAGATTACTTAGTATGATTAGCATTTACCTATGTTTCTGTGGGCAGAGGCATCCATGACTGTAGTGTATATTCAGAACATAAGTCCTCACAAGACTTTGAGGAACATGACTCCCGAGGAGGCCTTCACCGGAGTGAAGTCTGAAGTTGGAAACTTAAGATATTTGGGTGTCCAGTATACATTCATGTACCTAAGGAGAAAATTACTAAGCTAGACCCTTCAAGAAGAAAGGGTACATTTGTGGGGTACAATGAGTCTTCAAATGTATACTAGATCTACATCCCTAGTCAGAGACAGATTGAGGTGAGCAGAAATGTTACCCTTAACGAGGAGGTATCCTTTAGGAGATCTAGAGGATCTAACATGGATATTGATAGTGAGAGACATGAAGAGATGGTGCCTTCTCCTCCTCACGCTCCAACAATTTAGAGGGAGACATCGCCTATTGATCAAATTGATCACGTTGATCTTGTTGCTCCACTTAATGTTTCCAGAGATATTGCAGTAGGTTGGAAGATACTTGCATGGGCTTGTCAGAATCTGTAGGAGGCAGAAGGACATGCAAATCCTCATGGTACCTTTCGAGAGAGAAAGAGACCTAAGAGATATTTGTGCTATATTGTAGCTATGAGCCACATCATTGATTCCAATCCTTCCTGTTATGAGGAGGCATTTAGTATGGATAGATGCCATGATGCAGGAGTATCAGTCCATCATGAAGAATGATGTGTGGTATATTGTTCCGAGACCTGAAAGGAAGTCTGTAGTGAATTCCAAATGGATCTATAAGATAAAACATATAGCCGACGAAAGCATCGAGAATAACAAAGCAAGTTTTGTTGCTAGAGGATTCTCTCAGGTGGAGGGAATAGATTATGAGGAGACATTTGCTCCTGTTGCTCGATACACTTCTATTCGAATGATTAGTTCCCTCGCAACATCCATGGGTTGGAAACTACATCAAATGGATGTGAAGACAACCTTTCTCAATGGAGAGATTGGGGAAGAAATATACATCGAGCAGCCAAATGGTTTCATCATACATGAGAAGGAGTCTCATGTATGTAGGTTGAATAAGGCCCTGTATGGACTCAAGCAGGCACCTTTAGCTTGGTATGTGAGGATTGATGGACACCTGATGAGTTTAGGCTTCAGAAAAAGTGTTTTTGATCCCAACATGTACTACAAAACTAACATGAGGCCCTGATTTTGGTCCTCTATGTTGATGATTTATTCCTCATAGGCACATATAGCTTTATTATTGAATGCAAGTATGCGTTGGCCTCTGAGTTCGAGATGAAGGACCTTGGTATGATTCACTACTTCTTGGGACTAGAGGTGTGGCAAAGAAATGATGAGATCTTCCTGAGTAAGGGGAAGTACACAGTTGAGAAATTGAAGAAGTTTGAGTTATTAAACTTGAAACACATGGCTACAACTATGGTGATGAATATGAAGAAACTATGTGTGTCTTCTATCGATTCCGATGAGATTGATCCAACCCTATACAGACAACTGATTGGATCATTGATGTCTCTGGTTAACACTAGACCATATATTTTCTATGTAGTGAGTGCACTTAGCCAATTTATGAGCCAACTGAGATAGACACACTAGATTGTTGTGAAGCATTTGTTGAGATACTTGCGAGGCACAATTCGACATGGTCTGAGATATACTTCCAGTATTGATATAATATGGCAGGAATATATTGAATCTGATTGGGCAGGGAGCATAGTGGACAAAAAGAGCACCTTCAAGTGTTGCTTCACTTTGGAATCTTTCATGGTTTCCTGGTGTAGCAGGACATGAACTTCTATGGCGTTGAGCACAACAGAAGCATAATACATTGCATTAAGTATGACAGTCCATGAAGCAGTGTGGCTTCACAAGCTCCTTATAGATCTATCCGAACATGTGCTAGATTCCACCATTATTCATTATGGTAACCAAAGTTGTGTGAAGATCTCTGATAATCCAGTGTTTCATGACAAATCAAACCACATTGAGATCAAGTACCATTTCATCTGAGACATGGTGCAGAGGAAGGAAGTATTGGTGCGGTACCTTCCTACAGATGAGCAGGCTACTGATGTTCTTGTTGATACTGAGAGGGGGGGTGAATCAATATCAAGTACAATTTAAAACCTTTTTCAACTTATACTTAAACCATTCAACTATATCCAATGAGAAATGAACAATAGTATAACCCCATAATACACCATGCACAATATATGAGAAATAATCAATAGTTATTGTTCAAGGGAAGT
>JZKD02S1673733.1:224837-238117 GCA_000966675.3 Picea glauca
GATTTTGGATAGAGTAATTGGCTACTGTAATCAGACTTTTTTATGTTAATACAGATCACAGGTTCCTTTCAATTTTGATTGTCAGCTTTCCATCTTTTCTTCTGCATTATTATCTATGTTGTCAAGCTTTGAATGGCTGTTATCCCATTGTTTATCTCATAGCCTGATAATAAGTCTCTTGATTGTCTCTTAGACCCTACACTGTACTGGTTTAGTTACAATCTATTCTTCATCCACTTTAAAGTTATCTGCTGATTAATCAATCTTTGAGAGAACTGTCTATTTGTTTATCATTTTCATGTTTGAATGCCATTAGCTGGATTGAGTTATCCCATTGATCCACATCCATAAAATACAAAAACATTCATTTCTTAAGTTACCAAGCACCTTTGGTCTGCAACCACAAAGGTTTTCTTGGAGTGATAACAAGTAGCTTGCATGGATAGGCTTCCATGGAGGAGTGGGCTACATCTTGAGGAGGGGCACATTCATCTTGAGTAGGGGTGCATTTGATAGTGAGGAGAGGTGCATATTGAGGAGAGGGCACATCTAGATTATGGGAGGTTCCCATCTCTTGAGGAGGAAAATCACTCACCATAATTAGGTGCACTCTAGAGTGTAGAGGGAACAAGGGTGAAGGAGGGCGCTCACTTGTAGAGTTTTACTAGAGTAGGGGTGCACTTGAGGATAATGCTCACCATCACTTGGAGGGAGGAACTCTTGAGAGGAGGGGGTAAGACCAAGGGAAAGGAAAATAAAAGGCAAGGTTTAAAGGCATAAGCAAAGGACAAAGACAAAGAAAGAGGTAAGGATAGAGGGTCAAGGGTTAGCAAAGGAAGAGGGGCACACCAAGGCAAAGGGTGCCTTGCTTCAAGAGGCTAGCAGACACATCTTCAAGGGACTCCAAGGCATCCAAGAAGGGATTATATTATACTAGTTTCACTTGTATATGTTTTCCATGTTGTACATTTTTATTTGAGACCTTCTATATACATCTACGCCAAACTGGTTTTCCCCATGGGGGTTTTTCCAGGGTCATGTTGACTGAAAACTGATGTGTCAATTTCATGCATTCTTAGAATTGTTAGATAAATATGTTAGAGTTGTAAATATCTGAGGAGTGTTATGTGTTCGAGTTTTATTTCCAGTGATAACATTGGAATGTCAAAACACTTCCAAGGGCACCTCAAATAACACTTAACCAATGAAAATTATCAACATAAAGTTACCTAATTGTTTTCTTTCTTAAAAGGAAGAAAAGGACAGTTCTGAAAGTTTAAACTTAGAGATAAAATATGGTCAAATACATATCATATTTAGAATCTTGATAGTACCTCAGTTCTATTCAGGAAGTTCCCACCAAAAAAATGGAAAATAATCAACAAAGAGATCCTAGACATCCACGAGAAAAGGAAGAAAACACGGAGGAGTTATAAGCTCCATAAGAGGAAATGGAAGATAAATTGAAAAAAGGATGCAAGATTCCAAGAGCTAGAATGGAAGATAGACATAAAGGCAACCTTATGATAGGTTCAAAAGAAGGCATCAACATATTTCTAGAAGATGATTAAATAGGGAAAGTAGAAGCAGAGGATGAGGTAATGAATTTATCTCCTTATATTTTGTTTAATGAGTATGAGCCCGTGTTGACTGTCGATGAGAAGAAAATTTTCTTGCGAGACAACAACAAAATGATGAGAGAAAATACTCTTAAAGAGAGTAAAGGCTGCATAGAGAAAGAGACTGATAGGGAGAAATCTATACATGATATTATAGCAGGCCCAAAGGATACCATGAAGAATGGAAACCAAGGAGACAACCAAGAAGCCATAGATAAGTTTGTTGAGAATAACAAGAAGTATGCACATCAAAAAGATGAAGAGAAATATGTTTTTTGTGCAAGCAACAAAGAAAGTGATGATAAGTGTAGTCAATAGGTTGAAAAGAAACAAATAGTTTCAAAAGATGAATGTACACATGGGGTAGAAAACTACACATCTACAACAAACAACAAGGGAGTTCAACAGAGGATGATAAAAATTATTATCATGGTGTTAACAATCATTTTTATGGCTGTGAAAGAATCTAAAGATTAACGAGGAAATTGATTTCTATCATAAATTTGTTTCAAGTGTAGGGACAAAGAGAAGCATGGTCTCTAGAGTTGGAAGCAGGAAACATTTCATAGAGAAGCAAGGGGAATGGAGAAGGTAACTAAGTGCCTTACATATTTACCAATAAGAGAATGAAGGAGGAAGGATTTCTATAATTTTTCCACATAAAGACATTACTAAAATAATGATCAATGAATGGGAGCCTAGAGTGCATGAGAAAAAATATATTTTTACAAACAAAGAGAATCTGCAGGGAGTTGATGACAACAAAATATATGCATAAGTATAGCAACAAATGAGAAACATCAGTAACATGCAACAAAAAAATACAAAGTTGAGCATTGAAGAAGAATTTTGGAAACATTTGATGAAGTTCAATAGCAAATCAAAGTTAGATGAAGGTACTTGTGGAAACAAGGCAAGTGGACAACAACATAACAAAGTATGGGATCCAGGAGGACTTCAACAAATGAAAGAATCATGGAAAATAGTTCATGAACTTTTTGTACCCTAGGAGTCTGATGAAGGAGTATATTCTCTCAAAAAATTCAACCTTTTGAGTAGGCCTAAGGGGGTCTTGAAATTTACTAAAGGGAGTGGGTTCCCTTAATGAAATTATTGTATTTTACTTAATTTAATTTCATATTTTAATGATTCTATAAGGATAGGGTTGTTATGTTGAAGGGGATTTGTTTTCCCTAATTTCTATGTAAACTTCTTATTCAAACAATTAGTTGGGTACTGTAGATTTTTCCTAAGTGTGGAGGATTCATCCTTGTATGTTGAGGAAACCTATGAAGAAGGATAGGTGAATGGAGTGAATCTTTGTGTGGTTGAGGAAACCATGCAAAAATAGTTTCGGGAGAAGCGAGAGAGGACCATAACCGAAGTTCTGATGAACTTCACCATGATTAGAGTGGTGTAGAGGAATTGTGGATCGTGGTGATGTGGAAAATATATGACCGTTGATAATAAGAGATATCAACAATTGAAAATGATCGATCAAATCGACTTTAAAAGTTCCTGAAGGACCCATCTTAAGTACCTCGGTGGTTTTAAAATTTCTGGTGTTCGATGGGTCGGTTAAACTAGACTGGAATGAGGATTCACGAGGGTGTCTAGAGAAGAAATCCGATGCCTGGTGGTTGGTTAACCCAGACCGGGTAAACAATAGAAAGAACTGTGTTAAGGTGGACTGGTGGCCCAGTGATCAGTTAAGCAAGACCGGTGCAGATGTGCAAGTATTAACCCCGATGGTCTAGTGGTTCCAATGGCCAATTAACTACAATGTTAAACAATGAGATTTCAAGATGGTTAAGGAGGAGGTTTAAGAAGGGGGTTAAGGGGTTTAGAGTGGACCTCGTGTGCGTAAATTTTAGTATAGTATTAAGCCTTGGTTTTACAGGCTTGAGTAAATATGGTTCCATAGAATGCATGGCATAGAAGGAACAAGTTCTAAATAGGTCTGAAGGGTGATTCAATGGGCCTGTCCCCATCACTATGGTTCCAACATGACTTGGTAGCGAGGTGGAATAGAGAGAAGATTGACAACTAGGTAGAGATGAAAGTAGCCTTGAAGGATCAATTTAGGCCACAAAATTAGTGTTGGATTGAATAAAATCAATTGTTAAGTGTTAAAGATATGGGTAGGATTCAAGATTACATCCATGAGTTTTCATGACTCATGTTGGAGATGAAGGACATGTTTGAATAAACCAGGTTGTTCCACTTTATGAATGGATTATAATATTGGGTTCAGAGTGATCTATGACACCAGGACATGTAGACCCTTGCAACAACCATCACTAAAACATACAAGTTGTTGTACTATAAGGTAGTTGAAAAATAAGGTCCAAGGGCAAGTGAGGATGCTCTAGGAGAGAAACAATTTGGCAAGAACAAGAAGAAAGAAAAAGGGAAGGTGAATCCATATAGGAATTTTAGTGAGGGAAAGGCTAAGTAACTAGAAACACATTAGGAAAAAGGTAATCCTATTTCTTATTGGATTCATAAAAAATATTTTATCATGGAAATAATTGTTCGATGAAATAGGAGTTGTTCACTATGGAGAAAGTCGACAAATACCATTTGTGTTTTGAAAATCTTGGGTGTTTTGCTATAAGACAAGTCTACAGTAAGATGAGAGCAAGAATTCACAAGACATTGCGATGTTCTGGTATTTTTGAATGTAAGATCAGTGAATTCCATAGTTGATACTGGTGTGATCCACAATTTAATGAAGGAAGATGTTGTAAGAGAGCTTGGTTTGGAGCTTGAGATGACACAACATTCTTTCAAAATGATGCACTCATAAGTGGAAAATGTGGTTTGCAAAACTAGTGTAGTCACATTGAGTCTTGGAGATTGGAGTGGAGTTTCACCATTGTGCCTATGGATGACTTTGAGGTTGTTTTGGGGCAAGAGTTCTTGAGGAAGAAAGAGGTAGTGCTTATGCCTCACTTAGATTGTTTAATCATCTTCTTAGGACAAGGTCCATGTGTCATCCCTATAGTAAGAAAGACATGAATTTGTTGGTAGGATGACTTACTTGAGCATGGTTTCCACAACTAGTTAAAGGGATGAAGAACTTTTCAGTAAATAACTTGAAGGTATTATACTAGATGGACAATCTAAAGGTGGGGATTTAGGAGAAATATTTTTGCAACCTTTGATGGATAGGAATTTAGTGAAGGAATTGGAAAAGAGACTCATTAGGCTTGAAGCCATAGTGGAATTCACAATGACAACAACAGTCAAAGTAGTGAATGATTTCTTAGATAAAAAAGGCGTTCTAGTTCTAAGTGGACATATAGAAACAATACAAAATTTGGCTAAGGAACCCAATGAAGCATTCGACCTACATGGGATAGAATTGACATCAAACCAATATGACAAGTTTGAGAAGAAACAACCATGGTATATGAGGACAAACAAAGAGACTAAACCCTCCTTAGGTGCACTTGGGAAAGATGTATAGGAGATGACCTAAAAATAGAAAGATTGTTGGAAGAGGGCAATGTTAGAATTGATTCAAATGTGCTTCTTTTTATGTATTTTTCATATAAGTATGGTGGTCTTCTAGACACATACATGCTACTTAGTGGATTATAGACAAGTTGTTGGTACAAATGTTGGCGATGGAATTGGAATATACATGCTACTATATTCTCATTAACCTATAGTAAGGAGGATCGCTACCTAAGGAGCAAGTAGTGTCTATCCTAGTGCATCTATAAAAAGGTGCCCTGGAAAATTATGGTTAGGAATGTAACATTTCGTTTTCCCCAAGACTGTAATTATGTACAAACATTCATATATTACTATTATGAGGCTTGTAATTTTATTTTAATATAAAACACCAAGTCACTGATTGAGAGGAAACAACCTTGATAGTACTGGCCATGATACACCAAAGGAAATTGATTCAACAGAGGACTGGTTGATCTGTTGTAGGAGGTGGAACTGTGATGCATTAAATGAAGAAACTAGGAAGCTTGCACAACAAGATAATATACATTGAAAAAATAAATGGACTCCACCTACCAACACACCTGACCTTACATAAGAGCCACACAACCATTGAAGAAGTCGCATGAGTGGTTGAGGATGAATTAATGACCGATGAAAGTCAGTCTGCGTGAAATAACAATTGATTGAACAATTGATAGAGTATACCATGTAACTGACTCACAATGGAAACTAGAAGATGATGGATGACATGTGCAGGATGTATCAAGAAGTTCTCAGGGATAGAAAAAGGAACACATGAAGAAGGAGGAGAACACAATAAGAAGGGGAGAAATGCAACAACGAAGAGAAGAAAACAAAGTCAAATAAGTGAAAATTAGCATGCAGAAGATCAAATCGCTGAGTGAGGAAGAGAAGGGGGAAGAAGAGATTTTGGTAGGAAAAACAAAGAGCTTTTCTAAGTCGTTATTGATCACCCTGAGAAGAGAAGCCCTGGATCCATAAACTGGAGCTTTAGATGGTCACAACTTGGTGCTTATTGGAGAAAAAACTGACACTGGTAAGGGGAGGTCGCCAAGGGACTGTTAAGAAGAGAAGGGACTCCCTTAAGTAGATACAATATAGTTGAGAAACCCCTTGATAAACCTGTGGAGACCCAAGCTTAGTGGGAGGTGGTAACTTCTTCTGTATCATAGGGAGAAGGAGAGTAACCTTCCTAGATTATATCAATCTCAGAGCCTTGCTGAGTCAGTTTCCTTAGTGGTATCATGGATTGACACAGGGGTGGCATGCTCTAAGAAGTCACTGAGCAACAAGGCCTAAGGTCGGTAGGAAAGGCTTCGTCTCTCAGTTAGTCAGATTGGACTATTTCCTTGATAGACAAGTGTTCATATGCTTTGAATCTGTTTATGACTGATGTATTTATATATGTATGAAATTGTTTGCATGCATGATCATTTCAAATGTAAGAGCCTATAGTTGGATGTATGAATGATAGGATCAATATAGAATGCAATCCCCTAGCTGGTAAATTGATGTGAATTCGATTGTTCCATTTCCTAGGTGAAAATCCCATGAGTTGTACCTGATTTCCTAGTAAGTATTCATGTACTTCAATGGTGTCGAATGGTCCAAACACCTGGGAAGAATTTGACTGAGGTCCTGTAGAACTCGAAATTTATCTAAGTCCCCGAGCAAAATAATTGTATTTCCTTAAAAAAAAATCCATTGTTAAAATGAATAGGGATCATAGCCGTCGATCTCATAGCTCGAGAGATCTCGACCCTTCATCGAAAGAATGTATTTTCTGGAAGGACCATGTGTCAAGACCAACACAAGGTCCGATGGAAATAAAACACTAAGCGTCAACAAGGATTGTTGATTTAGACATTCATATGTTGGGATTAATCCTAACTGTCGATCCATAAATAATGGTTAAATGAAAACCCTCACCGCTGATCTTGAAGACATATGTTTCACTTAGGTGAAGATTGGGGAGATTATGTCATGATGATGCCTTGCTGATGAGGTTTTCCACCTCAGCATCCCATGTACCATGGGGAGTTACAGGTGTCCCTATGTGGTTGGTTGTTGGAGCATGATACGTGGGTCCTATAGGTATAGAGAGTCAACTTTGGCCCTTTGTGGGAATTCGTGACCATCAGATCAATTAGGATCTACCCTAAGAATCCTTGATCATAGTATCCCAACATATCGTCATCGAAAGCAGGGCAAGTGCAAACCAAAGAGAAAGCCAAAGATTATATGATACCCTCATTGACGATGCAATGAGGATCGTTGATCTCCCGATGAGTAGGAGAAACCTCAACCATAGATCACCTATGAGATTTTTCCAAAGGGAAAGAAAAGAGTTTGTGATTGGCTGGAAAAATTTAGAGAGGATAGAAAAAGAGATCTCCACCATTGGGATCAATATTACCTACCCCTACGCATTGTGAATCCTTATAGGGAGGTTCACGTTAAACCCTGCGCTAAAAAAATATTTCTAACTTTCTCCTAGCCATCAATATCTAAAGATGAGAGCTGTAGGATCCGTGGAAGTGTACCTTAGAGAGTCGCCGTCGGAGGTGGATGATTAAGGTCTAGTTTGTGGGATAATGAATCACAATGATGACGAGAGGTGGGTTGAAAGTTCGAACGAGCGACTCGATGCATCACTGTTACATGGTTGGCATGAATAGTGAACAACCACGTGGGGTTAGGGTGGAATTTGGCTAATGAAGGCTCACGAATCTTTAGAAAGCCACAAATTTTGACCCTAAGCTTGGATTTGTGAGTGATTACAACTCTTGGAAAACTCCGGACGAGAAGAAGATAATAATATGATTTAGAAAATTTTTAGAGGGTTGAGGAGAAATGAAATCCTTATGCCCCCTCTCCTTAAAGGTTAATAAGGGGGTTGGGCATGTTATAGAGTGGTATCACAGTTGAGTTCAAACTCTTGGCTTGAATGGGTCGCTGAGGGTGATTAATCCTATTAAAAAGGAAATTTTATGTTGTTTGGAATACATGTATTTAAAGTGAAAAAATAAAATGCTAACGATGTTGTTGTTTCAACATATAGGGCAAATAAACAATGAATGGTGCAATGTAGTATGGATGATACCTCACACCTCAGAGACGACGAGTCTGATGGTCAGAGGGATAGAGAAACCCCTCCAAATTTGATGGCCACTGTAAGAAGTTTGAAGGAAGAAAATGAGAGGCTTATGAGAACCCATGCCTAACAGGTAGAGCTAAATGTGGTCCTATTGCAGAGCCTGTCTGAAATTCAAAAAAATCTGTAGAAATGACCTAACAATTATGAACTACAATAGTCGAAGAGGGTGAAAACCCCTTAAGATGTTCAAAATCATGGATTGACTCACAATGATGCGGGAAGGATTTATTATAGAACAAATCATCAGGATTCCACGAAAGGCGAATCAAGTGGAGGCATTTCCATGGAATCCTCTAGTTGGAAGACTACTTCAAAAAGACAACCCAGTAGTGACACAAAGTCTAGCAGTCCTAAGAAGAAAAAGAGAAAGAACTCTCAACATTTTCTGACTGAAGAATTAAAGAAAGCAAATCCACCTACCTTTGGTGTAGAGATAAAGAAAGGAGAAGAAGCCGAATCATGGATGTTTAGCTTGAAAAAGTACTTTCGAGTACATAACTTCTCTAACAATGCTAAGGCCAAGATTGCAATATTCAACCTGAATGGAGGAGCTTCCATTTGGTGGGAATATCTCAAGGAAATTAAAATACTAAAAGAGATAAATTTGACATGGAAACAATTTGAGAAGTAATTTTGTAAATCCTATCTATCCAAAAAATATTATGATGATAAGATAAAAGAATTTCATGAGCTTAAATTGGGACAACTTACCTAGAATGCATATGCAAAGAGATTTATGGAATTATTGAGGTATGTTCCCTACCTTAAGGATGAGAAGGTGAGACTCCATAGTTTTCTTAGTGGATTACCACAATCTTACCAAGACTGAATTGAGTTTGAAAAACCCAAGATGTTGGAGGACACCATCTCGAAATCCAAATGATGTTATTATCAGTCTAAGCATAAGCATGCATCGTCTGAAGATTGGAAAAAGAAGGATAAGAGCGTATTTCAAAAGAAGGCACTCAATTCATTTCCTCATAAGAATTTTGGGAAGGATGCATAATCGGTTCAAGAAAACAAGAGTGAGCATCAACACAAATTTCTGTCTCAAAGTAGAAACAAACCAGTAGAGCATGCAAGGGAAATAATAGAAGAGCCCGAGAATGGACCCTTCAATGTTGGGGTTGTGGGGATCCATATCTGTTGATGGATTGTCCCCACCGAAAATAAGACAATCGAAGAGTGTATAATGCACATGGGGAAACTATAGTCAACAACGCAACTAGTAGTGTGCCGAGAATTTATGCAGCGATGGAGAACTGAAAAGCAGACCACCAAGCCTCTGTGGTGGAACTAGAAGGTAATATCACTGAACAATTAATCTTTGTTTTAAGTGACCCAGGGTCTAATATTAGTTATATTTCACCTCGAGCGGTGGAAAAATTTTCATTACAGAGGAAGAAGCATAGAAAGGAATGGTTAGTCTAGTTAGCCACCAAAATAAAGAGGAAAGTGATGGAGGTAGTTGAAGCTTGTCTAATTAGAATGAGTGGATTTCATACCCAAGAGGTTTTGAACATCCTACCCCTTGGTTCATACGACGTGTTGTTGGGCATGGATTGGTTGGCCACCCATAAAGAAAAATTAAACTATTATGAGAAGATATTAGAGTGTGAAGATGAGAGGGGAAACATCGGGATCTTACAAGGCATTCAAAATCCAGTCTTTGTAAGGGAAATAACATCATTGCAGCTTAAGAAATTTAGCAAAAAAGGGTGTCCCTTGTATGTTATACACATATTAAAATCAATAGAAAGCAAGGATCTTAGGGCTCAATACCACCCAATGCTGTGGGAGTACAATAATGTATTTCTTGAGGAGGTGCCCAATTACCTCCTAAGAGAGGCCTATATTTTTCAATCAACCTTGTGCCTAGAGTAGTGCCAACATCGAAAGTTCCTTATTGGATGAGCACCCCAGAGTTGGTGGAACTGAAAATGTAGTTGAAAGAAATGATGGATAAGGGCTATGTCATGCTGAGTGTATCTCCATGGGGAGCACCAAATCTTTTTGTAAAGAATAATGATGGTACCTTGATACTATGCATCGATTACATGCATTTGAACAAGATGATCATAAGAAACAAATACCCTCTGCCTAGAATAGATGATCTCTTTGATCATCTTAGAAGGGATACTGTCTTTTCAAAGATAGACTTGAGGTCATGTTATCATCAAGTTAGGATTAAGGATGAGGAAATATACAAGACAACCTCCAGGACAAGATATGGGCACTGTGAGTTTGTTTTGGTGCCATTTGGGATTAAAAATGCCCCAGCTACATTCATGTTTTTAATGAAAAATGTACTCAACAAGTATTTAGACATGTTTTTCTTGGTATTTGTGGATGAAATTTTGGTGTATTCTAAGAACCGAGAGGAGCATGAAGAACACCTCAAAACGGTGCTACAGGTGTTAAGAGAACACCAGTTGTATGCCAATATCAACAAGTGTGATTTATTTAAGAAGGAAATACAATATTTGGGCCCTGTAATCTCAATTGAAGGAGTAGTAGTAGACCCTGCAAAGATTAAGGCTATTATGGATTTTCCCTCCCCTAGAAATGTGACAGAAGTAATATCCTTCATGGGATTGGTTGGATATTACAAGAGGTTCATCAAGGGATTTTCAAAGATCGGTAATACTATTACCTCATTACAAAGGAAGGGGAATAATTTTGTGTGGTCACTAGAATGCAAGAATAACTTTCAACAACTATTAACTAATGCCCCTGTGTTAAAGATCACAAACCCAAAAAAATACCTTCTGGTTTGCACAGATGCTTGCAAAGAAGGAATCAAAGGATTTCTCATGCAACATGGGCAAGTGGTTTGTTATGAATCACGAAAACTGAACAAACATGAGTAGAAATATGTTACCCACGACCTAGAACTCACAATGTTTGTGCACGCGCTGAAAATGTGGAGACATTACCTACTTGGAAGGAGGTTTACCCTCATGACCGATCATTATGGTCTATAGTATTTATTTTACCAGCCGAGGTTGAATGCTAGACATGACAGGTAGATGATTTTGATTAGGGAATTCGATTTCAAAATCAAGCACATAAAAGGGAAAAAGAATAAAGTATCCAACGCACTCAGTCGAAGTGTCCAGACCATACACTTAGCAGTAGAAAGTGTAGGAGGGTCCAATGTTCAACATAGGATTGAAACCCTCTTACAGGAAGACGAGTTATTCAAGCAAGTGAAGGAAAGACTGTAACAAGAATCTAAGGAAAGGAAGCACGAAGGATATCAGCTAAGGACTGATGGTTTGTTGCTGTACCATAATAGGATGTATTTTCCTAATTCAACATAATTGAGGCACCTGGTTATGGATGAATTCAATAGAATTGAGGCACCAAAAAATGATGACAACTGTTAAAAAACTATATTATTGGCTTGGAATGAAGCAAAACATCGCGTGTTATATAGGGAAAAGTCGAACATCAACACCCTGCTAGACATTACAACCCATAAAGATACCAAAATGCAAGTGGGAAGTGATTTCCATGGATTTTATCATAGGTTTACCCAAGACAATAAACCAACATGATGCAATCATGGTTGTGGTAGATAAGCTGAGCAAGGATTCTCATTTTATTCCCATAAAGTCTACTTATAAATCCATAGACTGATTCGAAATTAGATCCAGAAGCCTGACAGGGCTTGAAAAATGCTCAAAAATGAAAGTTCTTAGAATTCGACGAAACCAACACCATTGCGTCCATATCATCTTCCTGATTCCGGTGGTATATTTACTTTGTCAAATGGGCTCCGTATGCGAAAGTTATCGCATTCTAATCGGAAGCTCAAACAGGTAAAAAGTCAAAGGTCAAATGGTCAAAAAGTCAATGATGACATCAACATGCTGACTGTGCAGTAGATGATGTGGCACTCTCTGGCTGATGGTGATTGGACAAGTTCGCTGACAAGGTAGACATGTGGCAGGCAACTGGATTAGTCAATAACTGACAAGTGGCATTAATTCGTCAAATGGGGAGATGCCACGTGGCCCAGTCATGGGCAGCCACGTGACACCCAGTCATCAGTTGAAGTGGCATGTTTAAAAAAAAATATGTTTTAGGGTCCATGGGTTTTGAACCCATGACCACCACCAAGCCCAACACCTTAAGAAATGGTCTTTGCCAATACACCAAATTATTTCTTATGTTGTAAAACCCACATTATAAAATATATTGCAAAGTATTGTATGGAGAGGGGCCAACGCTTAGCCCTTTGGGCTAATGCTTGGCCATATGAACCCATATGACCCTGTCAAGGGGGCGCATGCTGGGAAAAAGGGGGCTTATGCCCAAAATTAACTATAAAGTGGGGTTTGTAACTAATTTTTGAGTTTTAATTGTAATTAAGCCTATTTTTAATGATTTTTGGGAGTTATTGGGTAGTTTTGGAGCCTAAGTTTTGGGAGGAAGTTGGAGATGAGAAACCAACTTCCCAGCTATATATCCAAGGCCTGTTTAAGGCCTAGGGACAACATTGAGGGCATTCAGAGCAGAGTTATGCTGAGGAGAAGCCAAGCCAAAGCCATTTTGAGGCAGAGAAGCTTTTGAGGAGGAGACGCTGTCGGATCATTTCTGGGAGCTCCAGACGTCCGTTTTGCGTGCCATTTTCTTTGCATGGTTCTAGAGATATGGAAGAACATGACTAGATCAGTCTTGTAGCCATTTGGAATTACAGTGATGTAATTTTGATATTTTGATCAGAAATAAAGAAGCCTCTCCCACAGAGAAAAGGCCCGGAGACGTAGGAAAAGTTGTGACGAACTCCGTTGTCAATCTGTGTGTTATGGTTTGATGTATTTTATTTCATTTCAGATTTGAAAATGTGTATATGGCTGTCATAATTCCTCTTCTTTCCTCATTCCTTCACTAAGTCTCTCAAATGGTTAATTAATGCATGCAAAATTAAAACTCAACCATAAGTCATTAAAAGATCCTACGGATCAAGTGGTATCAGAGCTAGTTGACGTTTGGATTTGAGTTGCATGTTA
>JZKD02S1673733.1:274733-295464 GCA_000966675.3 Picea glauca
TGAATTTATACGACTTGGTGATGTTTGGCACCATTGGCGATGTTGGACGGTGCACCAAGTTTCTCATTAGCCACGTGCACAATAGTACTTTGTGGCTGGACCAAGCTTACCCCATCCACGTGGAAGATATCTACAAGCTTACTAGGTTATCTATGGAGGGACAATATGCAAATGACGACTTTGAGGGTTCATGGAAGCATGGCCAAAAGAAGGTCGAGCTTAGTCTATATGACAAGTATGGCACCTACTGAGGAGGCCGAGGAGCGCACATTGATATCATCAATGATGAGAAGGTACGCTATGCTTGCTATATGATTGCGTGCAATGTCATGAAGAATTACTCAAGGGGTAAATGCATGCTGGATACTATATATGTGGTGGAATTCTTCAAAGAAGGAACCCAACTAAATTGGTGTCAGGACCTGCTCACCGAAATGATGCAGGCTTGTTATGATGCCCATGAATGGTCCACCTATTTTTTTTTATGGATACCTATTATTTTCTTTTGTGATGTGGAAGTGGAATCCACTAACAAGATGCTCTCTTTCCACCACTCCCAACAACCACCTTGCTAATCTATTCGACTCCTGGCATGATCACACTTTCCACGCCACATACTATGATACTTCCTTTCTCCAATAGTACAATGAACTCATTATTTCTACTCAGTGGCTGAGGATTCAACAAAATTTACTCAACCTACATACCCATAACATTTGGTTCAACATGAACTATGAAAATATGTTTGTGTGGCCTCTTGGCACTGCCCCAACACTTTTCCACATGACCCCATTTCTGTTCTACCTGGATGAGGCCCTTTTGTATAAGGAAGTTATTTCCTGATCGAGAGTTGTCAAAAAAAATAAGTGGTCAGGTTGTTCTTATATGATGCCTTCCATTTCACAATGATCAACTCTTGTACAAACCCCTGGTGCTGGGACCAATTCAATAAAGAGAGACCAGACTCCTTCAAGCTCAAAAGAAGGAGAAGAGGAAGTGCTACTTGGGGGTACAATGTAGATTCCATTCTCAACCATTCCAGATGACACCACCATCTTGGGTAAGCAATTACGTGAAGTATTTTCTTCCTCCTTTCCTTTAAAGAAGCAACACACTGACTATCCATCCAAGTCTTCTGTTGACCCCATTATCATTAAGGATACTCGTCTGTCTTCCCTTCCACCTTCGACCCGCACCACTACCCCTCCTATCCACACGACTACCCACATTCCTTCCTTGGTCCCTATGATAACCATCATTGATGATCCCACAGTGAAGAAAAAATATGCCCTCATCATTGAGGAACTTCCCAACCAACAACATAGTTTTCCTGCTGATATCCCATTCACCACTCCATCATCCACTTCCCACACCCATTTAGACATGGTCTTGCTAGAGTCTACCGACCCCTCTTCCACAAATGCCGACACCATATTTCCCATCCCATCCACTTTCCCCCAGGTTCCATAGGTCCAAGTCCCCCTGGGTACACAACCATAACATGTTCTTCATTCAAAGCAAGAGACAAGGCCAAAGATGCAAGTTTCGATGGACTGACATCTTCCACAGGACCAACTGGATGGATACCCAGGATGACACCCAATCAACTCACAAAACAACCTCAGTCAAGGAACATATTTCTCCCATGTTGCAGGAACCACAATAGTGTCGAGCTATCTTGAAGTCATGTCTGGAGAAAATAGATGTAGTTGTAATTCTTTTGCATGAGGTCCAAGACTGACTTGCACATAACTTAAGAGCTCCCTCAACTAGTCCTTACTGGGATGACACCCCCATCCTGTCTGAGTGAACTATCGCCAGTGGCCAACCACTGGTTTCACTATTTCCCTCAATTAGTCTCTCACTAGTGGTGGGCTCATAGCTTGGTCTACTCCTTAGATTTTACACCTTATCTGAGCCTCCATGGATAAAATTGAGTAGAGGATGACAACAGTTGAGAAAAAAAATGAGGATCTCACACAACAATCACAACAAATGTGCAACAACATTGTTGCAACGTCATCTACCAAGGAGCTTGAGCATGGATTGTAGGTACATGATGAATCCATTATTGCAGCCATGTCACATAAATTTGTTCACGTCTAGCCCACCTTCAAATAGGTTATGCCCGATGTCCTTGAGGACATCACTCCAGTTGTGCTTCCATAACGAATTGAGCTCATTAATGATGGATGGTCACAACTGACAACAAATACCAACACTCTGCAACAAGAGTTGGTTGCAATCAAGTTGAAAGAAAAGGAGAAGCCCAAAGAGATGATGAAGAAGATTACATAGGTATTTGTGGAGGGAAATCATGTCAGGTCCTCTCTTCATTACCATGCTGATGAATTTCACCGTCTCTTTGACATGGTTAATGACTGGGACAACTTATTAGAATGACATAAGTCAACCAATTGAATAATTGCATGCACAAATCAATAGAATGCACATGGAAGCCCGAGCCCTTTCTGACCTTGTTGAGTAGGAAACCAATTTTGTAGAGATCCAGGTTGAACATGAACGAATAGATGCGATGGATGAATCTACAAGGACCTCTAAGAAAGAGCTTCCAAACTTTCGACCTACCGTGCAAGATGAATATGTCTAGATGCAACAACTCGATTGTACTAATCTATTGGCTACTAAGTCTTAGGAGCCTGATATGAATGTTTCTTAGGAATTTGTTGTGGGAGCTTAAATCTTGGCGAGGAAATGGCAAGACCATGTGGAGCACTACGCAAATTTCCACTAGTAGGCCCTCACCATTGTACCTGAGTTGGGCCCTCCATTTGAGGGAGACCATAGTAGAGAATCATAAGGTTGACTTGATATGAGTCAAAGATTTTGGTCGGCACCTATTGGGCCCTCCATTTTTTAGGGATCCACATTTTTGCATAAATACCAAAGTTTTGTGGGAAAGCATAATATGGTAGCGAAAGAGCAGAAGTGACAAAAAATAGTTAGACAAGAAAAAGCCAATTGAAAATATAACAACAATGAAAAATAATCATGCACCAGCTAGAGGAGTAGTGAAAAATCCAAATAGCTCAAGCGCATGCAAGGAAGAAGCAAAAAAATAAGTGGAATCAAGAATCAATGCCGAAAAAATAGCAGAATCAAGAAGCGGCCAAGGAAACAATATAAATTTGGAGTTATTTAATGGGAAAGGGTTACACTCTTATGATGGTATTACCATTATGATTAGTATGATGATTATAATTATTGATTCTATCTTGTAAGAGCTATTGAAAAGGGGTTTTGAATGGCATTTTTCTTGTGTAGAAGCTTAAGATTTTGAAATGGGTTTATGGTGAGAGATTGTGTTGCATAAGCTATTGTATGGGAGTTGTAATTGCTGTAACACCAAGATGAGATGATGATAATATAATAGAAGGTTATTTGGGCTCTAAAATTTTCTTATAATGTGCATGAATCCATATTTTCTTTGTCATGTGATTTCTTCTGTTATGTCTACTTGGAAATTAATCACTAGTTATGTATGTCTTGTTGCATATTGATGAATTGAACTATAAATGGTCATGCTAAAAATGAAGGTGCATCCTCTTTGAATCCCTTCACCACTTAAGTCTCGACTGCGACTTGGATGAGACCTCCTTCCCTTTTGGAAGGTTGAATATGTGAGTACTGCTAGACTACAATGGTACCTGTTGGATGGACATTTTGGATAAGTTTTGGGATCTACACCAGAAAAAGTCAAAAAACAAAAGGCAATTAGAATATGGACCAGAGCGCACGATGAGACCAAACTTTAAGGAGCCAAATCACATGAAAAAAGGATGCGCAGTGGAGAAGACCACAAAAGGTAGAAAATGGTTATAGACCATTGGGTTTTTGGGACATTTTTGTCCACTTTTGTAACAGGCTTAGCCCTATTTTTATGTATAAATATGTAAAGGATTTTTGGGTAAACGGGTTGGAGAGGTGAGAAGTTCTTAGTGATTTTTGGGTAAGGGAGTTGAGTGAAGGAAGAAGTCTGAGGTATGTCTGAGGAGTGAATATCTCACTCAGTAGAATGGCTAGGAAGGTTTGGGTGATATACTATTTCATATTTTGTAGCACAGTGCACAAATGTAAGGGAACTGCCAATGAATAATAAAAGAAGCCAGTCGTTGTGGACGTAGCCCATGTTGGGTAAACCACATTAAATTTGTGTGTGTGATGTGTTTGCATGTTATGATGTTTAATGTTATTGTGCAATGATGATAATGCTTAAGTATGATGATGAATGTGTTTATATGATGTTATAATGTCGCATGAATGTTAATTGGGATAAGGTTGCAGATATAATATGTTTAATTTTAAGTAACCAGAACTGCACACATGAATGAATGGTAGTAAGAAAGTGAAGAATGCCTCACTTCTCCTCATCACTGCAGAACCTTGGTTCCTGTAGCCCCTCTAGACGCCTCATGTGAGACTTCACTTTCTCTGCAGGTGATGCCGAAAGGGCCGATGTCTAAGGGTTTTCTTGGTATATAGATGATTAACCCTGGGTCTGCCTACTGTGCACCAACAAATGGTTCCGTTGTTGAGACTGAGAACTACAATTGAGGGGAATGTTTTGGAGGAAAAATAAGGAAGAAATCAAAGAATGGCTAGAGGGGAAGCAACAAGACTTTTCCAAAGAAGAGAATAGAAAACCTCATCTCAATGACGAGCAATGGTTATAAAGGTATGTTTTCATAGATCTACATGAATTTTTCTTTGGTGAATTTCTGATTATTTTGAGTGAATGGTTAGAAAGGATAGTGGAGAACGTTGGGAGATATAGAGATAAAGATTTGAGAAATAAGACTCTTGAATTGAGAAGACAACTCAATACAATAAGTAATAATGTTTCTCTTGTGGTTGATTTCTGGTTGAATAATATACTGGGGGGTTATATTACAGAGTTTGCAGTAGATTGTACTCTATCTTATAGTGTCACAGAGAGGGAATTTTTCAAGGGCTCGCGTGAAATATATTTGATAGAATTATCTACTTGGATAAAGATGTTACTATGCAATAAGAATGTCATGAAGATGGAGTCTAACAGCTAGGCGCCTTCATGCACACAGGGGGACTAGGGGATGACTAGAGGATGGTATGAGAGTGGGAATAATGAGTAAGGATTAGATGGACTGAGGATGCCGAGAGAAGAGGATACTGAATTAGATGGAGAGATTGGAGTATCGCGTTGTGGGAAATTTTTTAGATATAGCAAGAGGGAGGTTGTGGCTAGGAAATAAGAGAAACATAGAGAATTCAAGGAAAGTGACCCCTGCGTAGTACTTCATATCACATTGTATAGAGAAAGGAAAAGGAAAGAAAGAGATCCTCGATACTGTCTAGTAGAAGAAGGAATTCCATCTCATATAGGAATTGCATAGAACTCATGACCTTGTTTGCATAACTTAGAATTGAAGCAGGAACTGAGACTTGTTCAAGAGAAATTGTAGTGAGTGGAGGAAGTCAGAGAAATAGTCAGAATAGTGGAAGTAGTGCAAGGAATCCGATTCAATCAACATCACCAAGGGTAAGTACAACACCGTTTACAATGGAAAGGATACACCATACACTAAGAATTCCTGATTTTCAGGGAGCAGGGTCGAAGGACCCTGAGAAACACTTTTTTGTATGCGACACAATATGGACTGTGAAGAATGTCCAGGATAAGGTGATGAATATCGTGAAATTGGCCACGCTATTTAGAGGTCGTGCACTACTATGGTATATGAAGTATTAGAAAACTACACCGGACAAACAATAAAAAACTTTGGAAGAGATTGGACAAGTTTTGTTGAAAGAATTTCAGAAGCCTAAATATGAATTGTAATATTTTATAGAAATGAAATAGATTAAGCAAGTGTAGAATAAGACAG
The DNA here is from genome assembly GCA_000966675.3 of Picea glauca. Lineage (NCBI taxonomy): Eukaryota > Viridiplantae > Streptophyta > Pinopsida > Pinales > Pinaceae > Picea > Picea glauca. Next base: position 280,619 of record JZKD02S1673733.1, read on the forward strand.
TGTGGTATTATGACCAAAGATTTAAAGATATTATGGGTCGATTAACTTTCCATATTCATGATGAGCAACATCGAGAATGGTTTATTGTAGGTCTGTTGCCGCACATTCGCTGTCCGTTAACACAATAGAGGGTCACATCACAACCATAAGTGTTGGAAATCATAATGAAATTGGAATCATATCCTGTAGGAGATGGCGTAGGTATGGATTAGGTAAAATCACATTTGGATCTGCTAAGAATTCAATTATAAAAAATAACAAAGGAAAATAAAAAACAGGAACATGTTTGGTGTATAACATGTAAGACAGAAGGCCATCGAAAGTAAGAATTCCCAAAATTCACGTAGTATATGGACACAAGAGAACCAAACCCATTGGCAGAAGGAGTAGGGTATTGTGATATATTTAATACATGGAGACATCATCCAAATGCTTGTCCCTTACTGCAAAAGTACCAAAGTACACCTAGGCAATTATTTTGTAACTTTTGCAAATTGGTAGGACACGATGAAAAAGATTGTCACGCATTCAAATTAATGAGAGAGTGCACTTTAGACATGTACATAGTTCAGGAAGAAAATGCCACAACAAAACAAGGAGTTCCATAGTACAACACTCCAAGAGGATTTAATCAAGGTGGATGTGGAGGATTTGATAGAGGTCGAGGATGTGGAGGATTTGGTCGAGGAGGCAGAGGACTGATAATTTATTATAACTGTAATCAATCAGGACATTTAGCGAGAGATTTCTCGAACCCTTGCACGAAGTGAACATATTGAAGAGCCTTGGATCATGCAGAAAAATATTTCCCACAATTGATAGCGAAGTGGCAGGCGAGAGGGAACCGAAACCAACATAAGAACCAACATCAAAATCAGAAGCAAAACCTGCAGATGATAGCCGCCGAGGAATGTGATGATCAACCCAGAGTAGAAGCTATTACGCATGATGGAACGAGAACTGGACCAAATGAAATGGAGAATGGAAAGGGAGTTGAACAATGAATAAGGAAAGAAACTAAGCCCATGCCACATTCAATTTGAAGAGAGAAAAATAAACCTATCAACAAACAAGGAAGGAGATACTAGGAATAGACTTGATAGAATCAAAGTTAAAGACACCGCCAATATATGGTATACCGTTAATTTGTCATCGCACTATTCCAGAAAGACCAATCGAAAAGGTAAATACTTTGAAATACTTTTTAAATATATGTTTATAATTGATGCAGGATGAGACAACATTGAATGCACTGCGTGAAATGATCAATCAGTGTACACAAGACAAAGAAGTACCTACAAAGTAGAAAGTAGTGAACCAAGTCTCGTGGAAGAAGAGGACAAATAGAGAGTTCATATTAAGTGTGAAGATATGAGAATATGACATGGATAATGTCATCTTAGATTTAGGATCAGATGTCAATGTGCTTCCAAGAAAGATGTGGGAGATGATGGGGAAACCAAAGCTAGTTTGGTCAAATGTTCAGTTGAGGTTGGATAACCAACATAAGATAATACCAATCGAGAGATTGGGAGGGGTACATGTTAATATATATGGAGTGCACAATATAACTTACTTTGAGGTGATTGAGATCGTGGATAATAGTTAGCTGTATATAACGTTGCTTGGACTAGATTGGGCCTTCAACAATCAGATGATTATTAACTTGAAGAAAATTGAGATGATTTTTGGAGGAGGCTTAAAGGTCACTTCACCATTAGACCCTATGGAGGCAAGAAGGTATGTGGAGCTCACGAGAAAGGAAATTGATAACTTATATAATATGACAACGCACATGGATGACTACGCCAATCCCACTGCAGATGTTGTTCTTAGTTGGAGAAGCATAAGTTCTTTCACATCCGACTCAGAGTAAGGACTTAAACAATGGAAACACCAGTTGCATGAAGTGTCGACCAAAAGGTGTGCTCGCATTACTCGCTCATTGTGCTGGATCATAACAGAGGTACACGATACACCAAAGTTTTAGTGATTAACTGCAATAAGTTCTTTTTTCAATGAATTTGAATTGCAGATACCCGAACAATAAACACTATTATCATTAGATGTTCCACTGAGAGAAACTACATTAAGATGGTGGGAAACCCACAAGGAAGGGATAGAGGACTGACAACATTGTAAAAGGATGATGCAGATAAGGTTTGGAACAAAATACATTATGCACAAGTATACGAGAATGAACAATCTGAAGGAACACATTGCGTGATGTATTATAACTTGGAGGCAATTTCCGAAGTAGGAATGGATGCAGAGGTTCATACATACACTAGAGATAGTTCCAAGGAACTAGTATTTAGAGATAGAAGTGCATAGAGGGACGATGAACTAGGAAGAGATCACCCAAAACTTTAAGGTACCATTTAATTTTGAAGCTGAGTCACCTTTAGTAGATGAAACTTTACAAGTCATTATAGGAACTTTTTTTATGGAAGAAGGTCAAGTAGAAATAGTTCCCACGTGTAGCATGCATGAAGAGTATGTGAAAATTAATGAAATATTAGATTTTTATAATGTTACCAAGGAAGACAAAGAAGAGGAAGACCCAATAAATGTATAGGTACCAGAGACTAAAGGGGAGTGTGACGTAGTAGGTCCAACACTTGAATCCAAAGCATATACAAATACCTTAAGAGTGCACAAAGTGAACATTGGCAAGAAGGAGAAACCAAATTTTGCAAACAATGGTGATTATTGGAACAATGAGAATTTGGAAAATATTGTAGACCTATTGTGCAAATATTAGGATCTATTTCCTAGAAACTTTTCAGAGATGGAGGGAATAGATGGAGAATTGGGCGAGATGAAGATTCCCTTAAAACTAGATGCAAATCTAGTAAGACAACGACCTTATGGATTGAATCCAAAGTACAAGGAAAAAGTGAAAGAAAATCTTGATAGAATGATAGAAGCCGTTATAATTGAACTTGTTACAAATTCTGAATGGATAAGTTCAATGTTGGTTCAAGATAAGAAAATGAGGGGTATTAGAATTTGTGTATACCTAAGGAAGTTGAATGATGTCTGTTTGCATGACTTGTTTCCGACCCCCTTTACATATGAAGTATTAGAAAACATAGGAGGGTAGGAGGCCTACTCATTCATCGATGGATTTTCAGGATACCATCAGATAAATATTGCGCCTGATCTGAAAATCCTTAGACACCACTCATTTATTTAAGTATATACATGTAGTATCTAAATTAATCCAAAATAATTTACTGATCGTATTAGGGTGGTTTGCAGAATTTTGATGATGTGCTTTTACCCAAAACTCATAAAATGATGATTAGTTTGCTGGTTAGTGAGATGACACAACATGAAATAAAATAACTCAAATTACATATATGGATGACGTACATCAATTCATCTTCAAAGTCCCTTTAGATAGCATGACTATTATCCATCATCTCAAAGACCAAATTACATTACAATATGCTTGCATAGAGCCATTTAAATGGACTCTCTTTAATTCCATAACTCAAAACAAGAAAATAAGTTCAACATTAAAATCCTTGTGAAATTCTGAGAAATTTGACTATAAAGTCGACCAATTTATGAACTGGCTCAATTTCACCCTATTCGGCACAAAAAACATGCATTAAATGATCATTAATGGAAAATTGAGATAATAATATTACAAATGACTTCAAATCACAAAATAGACCTCAAATTCATGATCCTTGCAAAAAATAATGAAAAATGAGTATAAAGTTGCCTATGTTCCGTCAATATACCTCATGGCATGCTTTACGAGACAAACATACTTGGCCTCTTCTTGCACGTACTTTGAGACATCCCCACTACCTTGGGATCCATGCCCTGCATCAAAATATATTCCTTGGGATCTATTCTTGCATTGGGATCCATGCACATTGGAATGTGTGCATCTAAAAAATCATGCCCATATATAAACTCGGGCCTATCCAACCTCCATGTGGATTGTTTGGCAAATTCTTGCTAAGAATAGCGAAATCCCATAATAAACAGGTCCATTAGCATGTTGTTTGGGTCTCTGGATTATATCCCAGAATTTCTAGGTCTGATCTGCTTCCATGCACATATATTGGGTTTTATTTGTTATATATACTTTATATATAATACATGGTTTATACTATATATATACATTGGTTAATCATTAGCTCTTCATGTGCCTTGGTATAGGTCACATGTAATATCACATAGACCAAGGGTTGGGGGCTAGCCATCGACCTCTTTTCCCCTCCGAATATAAATTTAACCAAGTTCAAATGATATGTAAAACACATAGTGGTTAAGAAACATATGCTGGAGCGATGGTAATGGGGATTGTGTTAGGCCTTTGGGAGGTTATGGAGGTTGGGGGTTCGACCCCTGTCGACTCCATAATTTTGTAACCCATGCCAATATAGGCTAATGGGAGGTCTCCATGTGGTGACCTCTCATTAGCTTGTACATGTCACATGTCATCATACAATTTGTCCACTTGTGCACCACTTGTCAACCTGCAATTGGGCAACTTGGATTGTACCTTTTCCAGTCAACTACCAATAATCATGTGCCATGTGTCACCCTTGTAGTGGTGACATGTGTCACCTCTTTGTTCCCATGTACTTTGACCTTTGACCTAGTTTGAGTGGAACTTTGACTGCTCATAACTTTTTCATACGAACTCTGTTTGAGGCGATGTTTGTGTCGTTGGAAAGATGATGACGAGATCTACACAATGATTCCCTTTCAGGATGATTTTATATGGTAAAATTTTGAGCATTTATGGATCCACAGGGACCTATGTGAGTATTCTGGATACTCCTGGAGCTATGTGAGCGTTCCTTATATCCTTCTGGATCACACCTTCCCACTGAAGAAATTTTGGACCTCCAAAAGTTTAAATATTCAAGAACTTAGTGATGATAACTCACTCTTCCACATTGCTGAATTTTTTGGAATTTAGTCTTCATCTTGGGTCTTCGATCTTAGGTACTAGATCAATGCAATTTTATCTGCTTATGAAAGATAGCTTTGAATCTGGCCTTTGACACTTCCACTAATAGATCTAGCTCTAGCTTATATATTCCTTGACAAAAAAAGTCCTGTTCACTGAATATCTATAATACCTGTATCCTATATTTCAACATCCACTCCCATCTCCTTTGCTGAAGATAGTCTATCTCGACCAATTTGAAACCAAGTTGAATGTTGATCTATGCCTCGACCATTTGTAATCTCTATTCTTGTACTACTTGATGTATTTGTAGGAGTACCTAAATAAATACTCTGTCCATTGTGGCTCCTGCCTTGAAGAATACTTCTACTTGTACTGCTATTATCTATACTTGATTGCTTCTGTTCAAGGTATACATCCATACGAACATGACATAGAATTTAAATATGCTTGTAGCATACACCTTTATGCCTCTTATTTTCTAAAGAGGATTACTTCTCCCTTACTATCTCTAGAAAGTTTTGCATTAATTCGATGTTCTTTCTACTTCTGATATACATGTTCCAGTGGCCTTCATCCTTATGTTCCTTCACTTTTAGTTCTTTAGAATCAAGAATGTTGTCTTAGTAAATTCGATCCATATATATCCCTTTAGATGATTATAAGACAATACAATTGCCCATACTATTGTCTTAAAGACATTAGAAATATTTATAACGAGACTCCTCTTATTGTAAAACAATATGTATAGGTGGCTATCTAGAATATCCCTAATGAGATTCCTCTCACCCTAAAACAATATGTAAAGGTGGCTATCTAGAAATATTCCTAATGAGATTCCTCTCACCCTCAACATAATATAAATTGGCAATATAGAAACTCTCTTACAAAATTCCTCTCACTTAATCAAGGTGGAAATATAGAAATTTATAGAGTCCCTCTCACTCCTATAATTTACAATGAGTGGCTTGCAAGCCTTCAAATAGACTTTAGGATATTTACACATATGCATATTATATTTACAATGAAAAATTTAAATATGTTTTACTTATGGACTCATTCTCCTCAATGTACTGGGATGAGTCTCACAACTTCCGACCTCTAAAAATTCCTCTGACATTGATGTTGAATCTGACATTGAATCTCATGCAGAACCCAATTCCAAATCAAAGTAACAATTATACCAAACTATAGGTCTTCCCAGTAACTTGTATAAACTCTCTTTCAGAATACCAAGCACTATTGCAGTGCCTGGAGTTGATTCTCTTGAATACACAAGTACTCAACCATTCTAGAATGTGACTACATAACCGTCATCCTAAAATGCTGCAACTAAGAGTAGGTTTACCTTTAAATATGGAACACACAACATATGTTCTTTTCCCAAAAATCCTCTTGACTCGAGCTGGAATCTTACATATCCATACCCTCTTATTTCTTGTCTCGTATTAGTTCCAGATACCACAAAGCAATCTGTATCAGATTCTGAAAAAATTAAAAATACCGATCTCATCCCGGTGATGTGGCGAGATGAGCCATTGTCCATGAACCATTCTTCGATGTCTTCATATATCACTTTGTCAAGACCGACCCATTAGGAAGTATTCTCTTCCAAGCCTTTCAGTAATACCATTAAATTTATCTGGAGATGTTACTTGTCTTCTTGCAAGGGTCTTTACATCATTTCTATTGTGCTTTAGATATAAGTGTGGGTAAAGTGTCCAACACTTCTCAATATGGTGTCCACTCTTACCACAATAATAATATAGTTTCTTGTTCCACAAACCCTTCTTATCATTCCTCCTTTTCCTCTGAATTGAGAAATGATTCGCCTTCTTCTTGGAGGGATTTATTGGCACAAACTATCTTCTTTGACACTTATCCACATCATGGTTTCTAGTTCCACATGAAGCAAATGGATAACTATACCATTCACCACTGGGAAAAGTCTTCATTCCTTTGCATGTAGCATGCACATCTTTCCATGAAGATGCCTTACACATGTTACTCTTCTCTAGATTGAAAGGTAAGTCCAATTGCTTATGTAGGAATTCTTCATCTGAAGTTTTCTTTGCTTCAGCTACACTCGAGCATTCTCCATCTTGATGGGGAATAGAATAATATGAAGAGTCATCTTTCTCGATCATGTTTTTTGAGGGAGATAGTCTCTCTTGCAGTGGATACTTTACATTTTCTTCTTGTCCGACTTTACTGATTGATGGTGCCAATATCTAAAACTTTATTTCTAATTCATGAAAAGTACTCATGTGAAAGTCTTCATGAAATAACAATCGATCTTGCAGATTTTTCTTCTCTTCCTCAAGAGCTTGCAACTGCATTATTAGCTCAGAATTCTCCTTTTGGATTTTCGGATTAATGTTATTTTGCATCCTCAACTTTATGAGATCTCTACTCATCTTGTCTTATTGATAAGAGCCTTTTAAATATTATCCAACTAAACTCTTGGATCTCTTGTCACATCAACAACTTGCAACACACGCTAAAAATAGATCTGATAGCAGTTGATACGGAAATCCTTAGACACCACTTATTTCCTTAAGTATATACATGGAGTATCTAACTTAATCCAAAATAATTTACTGATCGTATTGGGGTTGTTTGCAGAATTATGATGATGTTCTTTTTATCCAAAAACTCATAAACTAATGATTAGTTTATTGGTTAGTGAGATGACACAATAGAAAATTACATATATGGATGACATACATCACTTCATCTTCAAAGTCCCTTTAGATAGCATGACCTTTATCCATAATATCAAAGACCAAATTACATTACAATATGCTTGCAAAAAGACATTTAAATATACTCTCTTTAATTCCATAACTCAAAAAAATAAAATAAGTTCATCATTAAAATCCTTGCGAAATTCTGAGAAATTTGACTATAAAGTTGACCAATTTCCAAATTGACTCAATTTTACCCTTTTCAACACGCAAAAAAATGCATTAAATGCTCATTAATGTAAAATTGATCTAATACTATTACAAATGACTTCAAATCACAAAATATACCTCAAATTCACGATCCTTGTGAAAGATCGTGAAAAATGAGTATAAAGTTGCCTATGTTCCATCAATATACCTCATGGCATGCTTTATGAGACAACCATACTTGGCCTCTTCTTGGCACATACTTCAAGACATCCATACTGCCTTGGGATCCATGCCCTGCATTAATATGTATGCCTTAGGATATGTTTCGACATTGGTATCCATGCACATTGAAATGTGTGCATCTCGAAAATCGTGCCCATATATAGGCTTGGGCCTATCCAACCTCCACGTGGATTGTTCGACAAATTCATGCTTAAAATAGAAAAATCCCATAATAAACGGGTATGTTGGCATGTTGGTTGTGCCTTCAGATTATTTCCCAAAGGTTTCAGGTTCAATTTGCTTCCATGCACATATATTAGGTTTTATTTGTTATATATAATATATATAGTACATGGTTTATACTATATATATATATATATATATACATTGGTTAATCATTAGCTTCCTGCACAATTTGGTATAGGTCGCATGTAATATCACATATAACAGGGGTTGGGGGCTATCCCTTGGCCCCTTTTCCAAGTTCAAATTACATGTAAAACATATAGTGGTTAAGAAACATATGGTGGCATGATGGTAATGGGGCTTGTGTTAGGCCTTTGGGAGGTTATGAAGGTTGCAGGTTCGACCCCTGTCGACTCCATAATTTTTTAACCCATGCCAATATAATTTAATGGGAAGTTGCCACATGGTAGCCTCTCATTGGCTTGTACATGCCACGTGTCATCGTACAATTAGTCCACTTGTCAATCTGTAATTGGGCCACTTGGATTGTACCTTGCCTAATCATCTACCAATAATCATGTGCCACATGTCACCCTTGCAGTGGTAATACATGTCACCTGTTTTTTCCCATGTACTTTGACCTTTGACTGGAACTTTGACCACTCATAACGTGTGCATACGAACTCCATTTGAGGCGATGTTTGTGTTGTTGGAAAGCTGGTGATGAGCTCTACACAATGATGCATTTTTTGGGATAATTTGAGATAGTAAAATTTTGAGCATTTATGGATCCCCTAGGACCTCTATGAGCATTCCAGATACTATTGGACCCCTGTGACCATTCCTTAGATCCTCCTGGATCAACACCAGAGTACATACAGAAGACTACCTTTGCGATAGAATGAGAAGCTATCAGTACACAGTGATGTCGTTTGGGTTAAAGAATGCACCTACTGTGTTTTCTAGAGTAGTTGTTGTAGCCTTTAAGGAGTTGATTCATAAATTTCTTGAAGTGTAATTAGATGATTTGATTGTCTTTATCCTATTGAAATATCACATAGAAACTTTAAGGTTTATGCTTGATAGATGTAGACAATATCATATTTCATTAAACTTGAAGAAATGTATTTTCTGCGCACCATTTGGGATATTGTTAGGTCATGTGGTATGCAAGCAGGGATTGTTAGTTGATCCTGCTAATATAGAAGTAATTGTTAATTTTACGCCACCTGCATCAGTGAGACAATTGAGAACAACTTTGGGTCATATCGGATATTACAAGAAATTTATTAAAGGTTATGCACAGATTACAACTCCAATGGAGAAGTTATTGAAGAAAGAAGCTAAGTTTCAGTGTAATGAATATTGTCAGAGGGGTTTGGACATATTGAAACAAAACTTAGTCACTGCGCCCATTCTAGTGTTCTCATATTTGCAAAAAGAGTTTCACGTTCATGTGGACGAATCGTCTATAGCGCTCAACAAAGTGTTAGCTCAACGAGGAGAGGGAGAGTTAGATCATCCAATTGCTTTTGCTAGCATGAATTTGTCAACTATTGAGAAGAATTACACGAGGACAAAAAGGGAAGGATTGACAATGGTTTGTGCCTTGCAGAAGTTCAGACACTATTTGTTGGGGTCCCATTTCAAGATTTATATAGACCACTCTTCACTCATATATATAGTGAACAAGAAAGTGTTGGGGGGAGAATATGCTGATGGTTATTGCTATTCCAACAATATGATTTCAAAGTTATTGTGAAGCCAAGGAAAATGAATGTAGGACTAGACCATTTTTCATGGATACTGACAAGAGAATACATAGGGAATCTAGATGATAATTTACTAGATGCACATTTATTCTCAGTTCAAATGGTAGACGACCATTTTGGCGAAATTGTCCAATATTTGAGCACAGGAGTGGCTCCATTTAATATGATAGTAGCACAAAAGAAGCAACTAGTGGTTAAAGTAGTATATTATCAATTGATCACAGGAAATTTATACAAGAGGCATAGATGGGATACTGCGACGATGTGTGCTAGAACCTGAAATAGAAATGATCCTAACAGAGGCCATGATGGAATTGCAATAGATCATTATGCATAAAAGGATACAACACATAAGATATTACATGCAAGACTATGGTGGCCAACCCTCCATAAATACAAAAAGGAATATTTCAGAGCTGTGATGTTTGCCAGCGACTAGAAAGACTATCATGGGATGATATGCCTTTGAATCTGCAAGTTAGCTTACAGGCATTTGAAAAATGGGTAGTGGATTTTGTCAGACCAATTAATCCACCAACGTGGAGAACATGAGGTAGGTACATAATTACCACGATAGACTACTTGATAAGATGGGAAGAGGCATAAACAGTTACAAACTGCAACACAAAGACAACTACCTGGTTCATGTTTGAGAACATAGTTACAAGGTTTTGGTGTCCTAAAGTACTGATGAATGATCATGGTACTCTTTTGAACAAGACAATTGCATCATTGACATAAGAGTTCCATATACAACATCAAAAGAGCACTCCATATCACCCACACTAAAATGACACGGTGGAGGGTCGAGAATGTCTAAAGGTGCTTCATATGATTTAGCAGAAAAAACATCTTGATTTTCAAAAGAACCTGAAACAACAATTTTCTCTTCATTATTTTCTTGTGACTATGGAGTATAACTGCCATTAATTGTCTCACTTCTTTCATGAATAACACCTTCATATTCATAAGGATTCAATTCCATAATCTAATTTTCAAAGTTTCCCTCAAACTCTAATTTATAACTGTCATGTGTAAACACTAAATCTTCATTTAAGGTGAGCTCACTCTTTTGAGTTTCCATACATGCAAGTTCAAAACTCTGAATTTGATAAGATTCTTCTTGGAATAAAGACCCAAGAAATGAAAGGGCCGAGGAAAAACTTGACTGACTATTGTGATATTTCTCTTCATGACATAAAATCTAACAAGACTACTGAATATGTTCATCAAACTCAGGTGAAGAAACATGAAATTCATTGTCAAGATCCTGATCAATTTCATTTTCAGCCAAGGGAGAAGCTAGTGTTTGCTGGAAATTTTCTTGAGTATCATGGCAACTAGTCTCTAGTATTTCTTCCTAATGATGAAAAGGATTCTCATAAAATGCCTCTACAATTTCATCATCCAGAAACACATCATCGTCATAAACATTTTTCATTTGTCGAATGAAATTTTCAACGTGATCACAACAATTTTGAACCAACAACAAAGATGGATAGGATCCTTTATAATTTTCAAAAAATACTGAATGAAAATCGTTTAAAGAATATAGACTAGAATATGGTAATTTTTCATACCATGATCTTGCCTTTCCTTCCAAGGTGGCCATGAACATCTTCATCATACAATATTCATGCTATTTAACCTTTAGATTACGTGAATGCATGTGAAACTTAATCAAATGTAAAGAAGCATCATCTCCTTCTTCATCTTTAAATTTTGGCAAATAAGTTTTCCAATCTATACAAGGCATTCGATTTGGAAAGCCAATAATATGTGAATGATTCATAGGAGCATTCCTTACAGAACATGAATCCATTTTCAGACAATGAATTCACCACTGAAATCTTTAAGATCCGGATTCTTTTGATAGTGAAGTCGCCATGAAATATATGAAATATGGATTCTTCTGAAAATGGAGTCGCCAGGGTAAACAATACAACCAATTTCAAGGTCTAACTCTTTGTCTACCCTCAGGAATCAGTACTGAATCTTTGTCATTCTTTCCCAGGGATGATTTCATCTTCACTCCCCAGCAACGTTGCCAAAATTTTATCACTCTATAATTTTCCTTGGCTGTGAAAGGAAAACCCAGAGGTAACCACAAAACTACTTTCATATTGGAAGCTAGCCTCCTTCCAATACATAGAGGGCTCTCTCCTACTAGTTCTTCAATCAGTACAATGCCTATATTTTTTGTAGATAAAAGGTTTATGAAAGTGGTGAGAGAGTTAAGAGGAAATTACCATTGGGCATGGAGTCATAAAATGAAATAACAATCTAGGAGATCAATCACTGGTGGCTGGGAAAATTGATGGTAGAGGAAAGATAGACAATGTCTTCAGATCAATAAATTTGTTATAGCATGATGGAATATTTAAAGAGAACAATACATTACATAAGAGCATTTGACTTTAGATGAATTCTAATGAAACTTTAGAGGAAAAAAGTGGAGTATCTAACTGCTATGAAAACAAAGCATCAAAAGATGAATTCTGTATCATGTAATCTCAATTAAACACTGAAGAAATTAACATTCAAATAATAAACTGAGATGGGGACACACACACATATAAAAGGAAACACATCTGAACACACTAGCACATGGATCTCTGTAAAAAAAAAATCTGTAGTTCTATATTGATCACCTTAAAGAAACAATTTTAAAATACAATCACAATAGTCTCTTTTTCTCACATTCCATCTCTCCTTTCTTCCTCTCCCAATATATAGTCTTTCTTTACATTATATCTCAAGCAGTTCAAAATATTTAGGTTTTCTAACTATAACAAGGATTTTCAAACTAACTCCTATTTTTTAGGGTTTATTTTTAACTAATTATGGCGAAAATATGGAAAAAAGGGATGTAAAGATCCATTCAAATATCCTAAATCATGACACTTGTGAAAAAACTCAAAGAGGTTTTTTAGATGAACCCGTGCTTAATAAAAACCTCTTTTAGTTTGTTGATATCAATCACCATATTATCAAAATATGAGTTTGAAGTTTACTGCAAAAACAATTAGCTACAAGAAATTTCGCAACAAATTGCAGTTTCACAGTAAATCACAGTTTCACAACAAATCATAGTTTTGCAGCAAATCACTATTTTGATGATTTTAAAAGAGAAATAACCTTATAAAACCAATTGAAAGGACAAAAATTAATCCCATTACCTTACTCCCATGATTTCCTGATCATTATGGAGATAGGGATTTTCTGAAGTGATTTGACATTGACAATTAGTCACAGTGAAAAGCTAGGAGGTTTTGCTACGAATTTAAACTAATGGGTTACAAGTCCTTAAAAGGTACAATTTGGATTGGAAAACCTAAGAAACCTTTAGTACATGTGATATCATGCTCCCATGACTCTTTAAATACATAATGTAACAACTTAAGAATCACCCTTTTCAAATGATGACAAATGACTATGGGATAACAATGTGACATAACTGACTTAACCTTGGACAAGGCTAACCACTTCATCTATGACTTGGAATGATATTATAATTCCTTTAGACATGATTCAATCAAAACCCAAAAATTGACTCATAAATGAGTGAACCCAAGAAAATATGTCATGTAACACTAACCCTAAGATCATGACACATTATCTTTAAGAGACCAGGACATGACTACAAGAATCAACAACAAAAAAAAAGATGTTTTGACTTTGTAAATTTATACATACTAATAGGACCCACATATGACTCATCAACAAATCCCCCACTTCCACATGGTATGACACATGGTGATACATGTGGCATGACATGTGGCATACCACGTGGCACTTGTTTTTCCCACTCATGGCCTTCCTTTGTTGTGACATGTGAACTACTCACTGGGCGCTACGTGGGCGAACTGCTTCGTGACACGTAGCCCCAAACACCATATATCAGGACTTTCCCGGCGTGGTATAACTTTGTACACTCCCGATATCTGATGTACCAGTGATTATGGAATGGTTGATTAAGTTAATCTCGGGATTAACAACTCCCAATCTTACACACAAGATATATGACAGAGATCTCTTAGCCAATAGATATGACAATCATCATTAAAAGGTGCCAACGTAGGGTTTTTGGGACCTACTGAGCCCCACACGTGACTCATGGTCGAATTATCCTTTGCCATGTAACATCATCAACCGCGTTGTCTTCCTATGTGGCTTCCATGCCACGTGTGACGTTCACCTTCCCATCAGGCACTAGAACACTGGCCTGTGCCAAACACTTTGAGGTTGGGAAAACTTCCACGGTCTGTGATCTGATTGACCTCGATTGACCAAGATCAATAGTCAATATTTACACTCATATTTTTCCCCTTGGGTCTCGATACTAAGACCTAGTCTGAATGTTATACCTTGAAGCTCCTTTCGAAACAAATACAACGACAAATATTTCTCCTCCCAATTAATTCTCGATGGATCCAACGGTTGACAACAACCTGGATCCTTGGAAACTCCCCGTACTTAATGATCCCGATTAACAATTAGGATATTACAATCTGCCTCTGAGGAATCCAACGGTTGGAAAGGACCTCGATAAAAGACATGCTCTAGAGTGCGATGGACTCTGATCAAATATCGAGATTAACTTATTGTGCCGAGATATATGGTTACAATTTTTATTGAGGAAAAATGTTTTTTTTAAGTTTATTCAGTCCGTAACTAGACTTCAACGAATATGGTTTTCGCTGTAAGATTTTTTAAAGGTTAATTAAGCCATCCATAGCTGGTGGAATTCATCCAATATGGCCAAGATTTTTTCCATCATCTTGCAGGAGAAAAAATGTGTACAACACACACACACACACACACACA
>JZKD02S1673733.1:297860-324731 GCA_000966675.3 Picea glauca
ATATAATTGAAGAATATAAGAATCCAAAATATCAAGGTTGGACCCCTTAAACAATGTTCTCACTTACACTTGATAGAAGGGATATCGAATATCAATGATGATAATCAAGCTTCAAGTTTTGAAGTCCTATCAATAAAAAAAATGTTGGGTATGTGCTATATTATTTTCATGACTAGATCTAGTGTCTACGTTGTGCTAGGTGCATAGGGGGTGGAGCCCCCTAAAAAAAATGGCAGTTTTTTGCATCCATTTTTGGCGGTGTTTTGGCACATGATTTTCACCGATGGTTTTCTGATTCTAGTTAAGGAATTAGGGTTGTTGACTAATCCAGGTCAATGTATTAGGAGTTTGGATACCGTGAGTTCCTATGTATATATTTTATTGTAAACAATGAAGAATATGATGAATAAAATAATACTATAGGTGCGACTCTAAACTAGTTGTTAGTTTTCTCAGTTTGGGTTTCCATGGTAAAATCTGTGTAATGTGTGTGTGTGTGTGCCATTGTATATTTTCTATTTTTTTATTATTGAGAATTTGTTTGTAAGAAATAATTGTACAAGGTTAAAATATACATTTGGTATCAGAGCTATTATTGGCTTCAGGGGGATGCCCTTATGGTTATAGGTTTGGATCGGGTCTACGATAAGCCTTGTTACAGTTGAAGATCTGTAGTATTGATTCTTTAGGTGAAAAGAAATGGCAAGCAGTTCGAAAATAGAGATCGAGAAATTTAATGGGAAAAGTTTTGAGCTGTGGAATCTCAATATGGAAGATCTGTTGGTGGAAAAATATCAGTGGATCGTTCTACATGAACATCAACAAAATACTGGAAAATGTTGGATTAGAAGGTGAAGAGAACAATCTAGTTGTGTCTCTCAGATTCAATATTACTGAATGTGTTAGGGGAAGCTACAACCAAGACATTATGGGACAAGTTAGGGGATTTGTATCAATCAAAGTCCTTGGTGAATAAACTATTTTTGTTGAAGAAACTCTACAACCTTAGGATGAAATATGGAGACTCAGTGACAAAGCATCTAAATGCCTTCAATGCTAATTTATAGATGAATTCTTGAGGAATACATGGATATATTTCCTCAGGAATAAATGTGAAGTATTTGACAAGTTTAAAGAGTTTAAGGCTCTTGTGGAGAATCACACAAAGAAAAGAAATAAGGTGTTGAGGATGGATAATGGTGGAGATTTGTGTAGAAATGAATTCAAAGAATTATATAAGAAGCTCTATATAGAAAAGAAGTAGACTAATCCATATACCGCTTAGTAGAATGGATTTGTAGAGAGGATGAACATGCCACTGATGGAAAAATCAAGGTGCATGCTCAATGGTACCGAGTTAGGATAGGAATTTTGGGTAGAGGCAATGAGTACTACATGTTACATGGTTAATTTGTCACCCTCATCAACATTGGATGAAAAGAATCCACACAAGGTATGGACTAGTAAGAAACCCTCTCTCACACTTCTTAGGGTATTTGGTTGTGATGCCTATGTTCATGTTCCAAAGGAAAATAGGAGTAAGCTAGATAAAAAGGTTGAAAAGTGTATGTTTTTTGGGTATAAATATGGTCTGAAAGGTTATAACCTTTGGAACTTAGAAACTAAGAAGGTTGTGTATAGCCGAGATGTGGTATTTATAGAAATGAAATATGTTGTCAAACAGAAAGTCCTACCAAGGAAGGAAGAACTAGAGAAAATAGAGTTTTAGTTGAAGGATGATGAATCAAACTCTACAGAAGAATAGGAATCAAAATAAAAAGATCCTCATACTCCAATATTGAGGAGATCGGTTTGGGAAAGAAGGAAACCAGAAAGGCATACTCCACTTGATTTCCATTCGAATTTTTACTTGTTTATTACTAAAATGATCCTAGAAATGTTAGGGAGGCAATGGATTCAGAGGATGGAAAAGTATGGAAAAAGGCCATGATTGAAGAAATGACAGCATTGGACAAGATTGAGGCTTGTGATCTAGTGGAGTTTCTGAATGGAATAAAGACCATTGGAAACAAATGGGTGTTTAAGAAGAAGATGAATGTAGAAGGAAAATTGTAGAAACAAAAATCTCGGTTAGTAGAAAAATGTTATTCCTCGGTAGAGGGAATTAACTTTGGTGAGATTTTTTCTCCCATTGCCAAGTTAAATTCAATTAGATTTATTTTATCTATTGTTGTTGTGTTTGATTTTGAGGTAGAATAGATATATGTGAAGTCACCATTCCTACATGGGGATATGGAAGAAAAAATCTACATGAAGAAGCTAGAAGGATTTGTTGTGAAGGGAAATAAAGCGCTGGTATGTAGGCTAAGAAATTCCCTGTATGGGTTAAAGAAATGACAAAGGATGTGGTATAAAAAAATTGATACTTATATGTTGGGACTTTCTTCACAATAATAAAATAAGATCACCGTGTGTATTTCAGATTAATTAGTGATCATCTTATTTATTTGGTCTTGTATGTGGATGATATTCTGCTGATAGGAAATGACAAGGAGATTATCTAGGATGTGAAAACTCAGTTGTCCTCTAAATTTGACATGAAGGATCTTGGTGCTAAAAATTTAATTTTGGGAATGGAAATTAAAAGAGACTGGGAAAAAATGAAACTATGGATAAGTAAAAGGAAATATGTTGAGACAATATTGCATAGGTTTAATACACAAGAATATAAACCAATCAAGGTCCCTATTCTTGTAAGTGTAAATTTATCCGTGGATTAGTGTCCCAAGACATAGGAAGAAGAATAGGACATGTCTTGTGTTCCATATGTGAGTGTGGTTGGTAGTTTGATGTATGCAATGGTTTGTACTAGACTGGAAATTTCACATGCAGTGGGAGTTTTGAGCAGATATATGTCAAAACTGGGGAAGGCGCATTGGATAGTAGTAGAGAAAGTTTTTAGGTATTTGTGTGGCACTACTAGTTATGGATTGTGCTACTAAGGAAGACCATGATTGGAAAGAGTGTTGGATATACATGGGTTTGTTGATGCATATTGGGATGGATATCTAGATCGCAAAATATATACAAGTGGGTATGTGTTTAACTTGTTTGGAGGATCAATCAATTGGATGAGAAAAAGACAGACTGTAGTAGCACTCTCAACTATAGAGGCTGAATACATGGAAGCCACTCATGCAAGAAAGAAATTAATATGGATAAAAATATTGTGTTAAGGCATTGGGTTGGTACAACAATATGTAAGGATATATTGTGATATTCAAAGTGCAATATTCCTAGTGAAGAACCCAACTTATTGTTGGATATGTGTTATATTCTTTTCACGACTAGAAGTAGTGTGTACGTTGCACTAGGTGCGCAAGGGGTTAAGAGGGGGGAAAACACCCCATATTTTTTTTCTCGATTTTTGTATCCATTTTTGGGTGGTCCTCAATTTTCATGTCCATTTGTGGGTGGTTTTTCGACACATGGTTATTCACCGATGGTACTCTATTTCTAGTTAAGGAATTAGGGTTGTTGACTAATCCAGGTCATTGGATTAGGGTTTTGGATGCCACTGGCTCCTATTTATATATTGTATTGTAAAAAATGTATGATGTGAATAAATATAAAATATGTTTGTTTTCCCGGTTTGGGTTTCCAAGGGAAAAATCTCACTGTAATGTGTGTAGGTAAGTCATAGGTTTACAAAAAGGGTTAAGTCGTAAGACCATTGATCTGGTTGAGGAGGCCAAAGTCCCTAAGCGGGAGCACAACCGTTGATTGGGGACAATACGTGTCAGCATATCTTCCACTCTGGAAGATAACCAGTCATAGGTAGCGAGGGTTTGAGAATTGAGATTCCCGAAGGTCAGATTCACGGAGGAGATCGTGGCTGTATATTTAAAGGGGGACATGTGTGGATAGATCTTCCACTCCGGAAAATTTCCATATAGAAAAAATAAATGTTTGAGAACTAAAAATCGTCACGGTCGGAAAGCTAGAATCAATCACATCCGTTGATTCAGGAGGGGCAAATATGGTTCGTGGATTTGAAAAGGGCAGATATGAACTGTCAGTTCAAACAATACCATCAAGATTGGGATATTGATGGTCTGATAGCATTTTTGGGACAGGAGTTGGGTGAACATTAAAACATTGAGGGAGCCCGCAATCGCATGGTCACGTGAGGTTACAACCTGAGGACACATTCAAAGAAGGGGCTTAGCAAAAGGAGCTTGTGAAGCGTGAGAAGTTGAGATTTTCGAAGGCTAGAAACATGAAGTAAATTAGGGCCATCGATCTGAGAAGGGAAATCGGCGGTAGGGAATCATTGTGGGGAGTAGAGGCAAAATTAGTGAACACTCTAGTTCATAGTCCGCAATGCGATGGATTCATTGATCTCATCGGGGCAAGAGATCAACGGGCACGATCAAAAGGAGATTAGGTGAGCACTTTCAGATTGTAGGGATAAGGTTCTTCGGTAAAGGGTGTTCATGTTGGCGGCCCGAAATTGTTGTGAACCGTCGATCGATGGGAAGATTGATAACAGTCAAATCATGACCATAGAAATCAGGCGGGTCCGACAAGACCTACACGCCAAAGGAAAAGGGGCTTGTGTATAGTTGATTTGGGTTCAAAGAGGAACCCACAGATTCGATCCAACTTAGCATTTAGAAATATCCTAGACCGAGAGGTCGCATAACCCCAGAAGGGTAGGGGGCTGCATCGGGTGGTATCATAGCCAAATTTTCGTCTGTATATTTCATGCGAAAGAGAAAGAAAAGAAGGCTGAATTTTGTTTGTAGACAACAGACAAGAGGGAGACGGTAAAAGGAGATGATTTGGTAATATTAGATGATATCGAAGGTTCAAATTTTCCTATAGATAATAGGTGAAATGAATGCAGAGTATTGATTCTCTATAGGAAGGATTTTTGCATGTGCTAACACCAAAAATTTAATCAAACAGGTGAGATGTGAGAGAATATGGATATGCTCTCGGATGTAGAGTGATCCATAGGCTTTTAGGAGGGCAGGTAGAAGGTGGAAATGGCTACTGAATTCCATGGGCGTGGTCGAAGAGAAGGATGCAAGCATAAAATAAATCCAGAGATGGATCTGGAGGTTAATGAGATAAGAGAAAGGATGGAACAACTAGCATTGAATATGCAACAAGAGGCAAAGGTATGCTGGAGGTACGGATGTCCTCTGAAAAGGAAGGCAAAATAGCTTGTTCAAAATTTGTTGGCCAAAAAACAACAACAAGAGTTGAAGAGGTGGATGAGGCATGATGAAAACCTCAGTGACATAGAGGAGAAGATGGTTTACATCTATGAACCAGAAATTGGGAGACACCTCAGTGATGAGGAGGAGGTGAGATCGACAAAATATCTCATAAACTGCCAGGTGGGCTGAAATGAACTTTCAAGTTTCCAAGTGGGAAATAAAAAGAGATCAGTGGAAGGTCTCATATAATTCCATAGGAGAAGTGATGAAAGTTCATATTTTCAGGTGGGCAATTAGATGGGATCGATTGATATCATAGACTGCTAGATGGGCAGAAGAGAAGTCTCGAATTGCGATGTGGGCATGGGAAAAGAGATGAGACTGTCTGAGAGTCTCACAGACTCTGTTGAGAGTTCATATCAACAAGGAGTGATGATAGGTGAATATTCATATGGGTTTGTAGACCATGTGAATGAATATTATGAGAAGTGAAATACTTTCACCATCCAGAAGGAGGATCATAGGAGAATTTTGATTATTGGAGGTATCAAGACATTCCTACCAAACAACCAAGTAGAGGCCAATGCACATGATGAAAGTGTAGTAGAATAAGAAAGGCATCCAGCAGAAACTGTCAAAGAGGAATAAATGGAGTAGACATTGATGTCTACCCCAACAGAAGGAGATGAGAATTCAACAGAATGGCTCAAAATTTTCAGCCAGGAAGCTGGAAAGGAGATGACTACAACACTGAAGCTTACAACAGAGGAGGAAGCAAACAACATGGATTTTGCTGATCTGTATGCAGAATTGGAAGCCCTAGAGAGAAGGGTGATAGTGCAGGGTGTGCACATCCAACAGGCTAAGTTGGAGACAGATCGAGGATCATATCAGCTCAGAGAAAAATTGGAGGAAGTTGGAGATGTACTAGCAGAGGAGCTGACAGAAGAAGCCAATATGTTAGAGGAGGAAGATGAGAAAGAACTCAAAGATGAGACTACAAAACTGAATCTTGCAGTAGGGTGGCAAGATAATGCCACAAAAGAAGAAAATGATATGGGGGATCAAGTTGATCTACCCATTGATAAGGAAGACTTGCAGCCGAGAAGACTGCATAAGAAGAGCCAACCACTGGAGCAGCTGGACAGAGTGATAGCAGAGATAAGAAGGTTGATGTTGAGGTCAGCAGAAGCAGTCAACAAAGGGAAGATGAACAAAGGAGAGCCTACCATAGTAGTAGAGAAGAAGAAGCAACAACAACAACGACATAGCTGGAGACGAGCAAGAGGATGAATCCAAGGGAGAGTTTGGGATCCAGGGGGATTTCAACAATAGAACATAGGAGCTCATGAGCACGAGCTCATGATTTTCCCAACAATGGAGTATGATGCAGGAGAATCGCTCAACCTCAACAATGTGCCAACATTCCAACACATCAATGCACATTTTAGAGAGGGAGAGGCATTGACCCTCCCATTTTTAAATTCGAAATATAATCCAATACGGATTCTGTGTTGTAAGGTTGTAAGAACCAAGCCATACCTTTGTAAAGGTAGTGGATATGGTCGCCTTAATGGTTGCTTGTAAGCAGGTCTAGGTATGAGTCAGATATGGACTTTTCATTTATGTAATGAGCTGTAGGAGTATGGTGTATTAAATGAGAGAGTGATGACACTAAGGTGGTGAAGAGGATAAGCTCGTAGATCCCTCTTTTGTAAAAGAGGAGGAGAGAGATCTTTAGGAGAGAGGTCTTAGAAGAAGCATAACTCATGATAGAGTTAGAATATGAGGTAAAATAGTTCTGGAAGGGAGCTTGAGAGAACTGGGACTCTGTCGCAATCCAGTTTTGTAAAAATCTGTATAGACACATAGAGATAATAGAAAATAAGTTTTCCCTGCATATGGTGTGTTTATGTATTTGCATTTATTGTTATGCTTTTACATGTCATTCATGTTTTGAATGTGTGAACTAGTGAAGTATTGTATAAGTTTCGATTGTTTCTCTTCTTTGAGTTTTGAGTGCAAGGAGTGCACATTGTCCACACAGAGTGCATTGATAGAGTTGAGTTAAGCTTAGGAAAGCTCAAGAGAGATACCGTTGAACCTTAATTGGTCGAAGTGCAAGGAGTGCACAGGAAGAAATCTGTGTTGAGTTCAGAGAGAACCAGAGTTTCTGAGAACTCTGTAGAGCTCTGCCACGCAGGCATCTAGTGGGTGCAAGTTTGCACAGAGGGAACTCTTTGTCGAGTTAAGGGAGAAGAGTATCAGAGGAAGATACTCAAAGAGTTGTTGAACACTTTGTAAAAAATGCTCAGCAATGTGTGCTTTGAGTAGAAAGTTTCTAGGAGGGAATGAAGTTTTCTTTTGAAAGGAAACATAAGGGCCGAGACCCTTAGGAGACCGAGTAAATAGAAAATATCAGAAGAGATAACATGTTCAGAAGCACAAGCGAGATCCAGATAGTTCAAAGGTTGAAGCATTTGAACACTGACAAAATCTTCCAAGGCGGAAGAAGAGATCTGGATTGTTCGATCTACATCTAGTGAACAAAGGAAGTGTAGAGGGGAGGAACAGATCCCATCCATTGGATATGAGCATGAAGGACCAACAACCGTTGGATATGGAGGTAAGTGCATGAGACTTAACCCTTGTGTGCACAAGAGAGTGGGATTGTCAAAGTCCCGAAGCCCTGAAGTATGTAGGGACCTTCCATCGTCAGGGAAGATAGGTGGCGTGAGATCCACAACTCCAGAAGTTTGGGGACAAAGAGGAGGTGAAACACTCAAAGTGAATCTAGACCATTAGATCTAGAAGGATATGTTTCAGCGGGTCATGAGATGCAGAAGAAGGCAAAGGTGAAATGTTGAAACACCTGAAGCCCAAATAGTGGAAGAGTCGAGAGATGTTGATCTGTAAGGGGACACTTGTTAGCAGATCATGAGCTCTGGGTAAATTATAGTGGGGTTTCAGTTGAGAATTGAGACTATCGAATCCTGAAGAACCGAAGTGAATCTGGACTGTTTGATTAAAAGGAGACATGGCGTGAATCTGTGGATCCCAGGTAAAGTCCTAAAGAAATTCGTAGCCATCAAATTAAGAGGATACATGGCATAAATGTTTGAACTCCGGGTAAAGCCTGGAAGTAAATCACAGTCTTTAGATCAAGGGAGATGTGAAGGGATCATAGCCATTGATCCAGGGGAGACACACATCAGTAGATTATCAACTCTAGATAAAATCCATTGGAGGAAGGCGAGAGTTGAGATTTGAGATTTTTGAAGCCCGAAAATCCAAAGCGATGTGAGCCATTGGTGTGTAGGTGGACACGCGACGCCAGATCTGGAACTATGGAATAAAGTGGAGGGGTAAAATTCTGAAGACCCGGAGAAGATCTTGATCGTTGATAGAGAAGGGAGTCGTAGAACCATTGATCTAGTTTAGGAGGTCAAAGTCCCGAAGCAGGAGCACAACCGTTGATTGGGGAGAATATGTGTCAGCATATCTTCCACTCCAGAAGATAACCAGTCATAGGTAGTGAGGGTTTGAGAGTTGAGATTCCCAAAGGCCAGATTCATGGAGGAGATCGTGGCCATAGATTTAAAGGGGGACAAGTTTCGATAGATATTCCACTCCAGAAGATTGCCATAAATGGAAAATCAAGTTTGAGAACTAAAAATCCTGAAGGCCAGAAAGTCGAAATCAATCACATCCATTGATTCATGAGGGGAAGATCTGGTCCATGGATTTGAAAAGGGGAGATCTAAACCGTCAGTTCAGACAATACTGTCACGATCAAAAGATCAATGATCCTGTAGCATTTTGGGGACAAGAGTTGCGTGAACTTTAAAACGTTGAGTGCACCCGCAATCACATGGTAATGTGAGGTCACAACTTGAGGACACATGTGAAGAAGGGGATTAGCAAAAGGATCTTGCGGAGGACGAGAAGTTGAGATTTATGAAGGTTAGAAACCCGAAGTAAATTAGGGTCATCAATCTGAGAAGGGAAATTGGTGGTAGGGAATCATTGTGGGGAGCATAGGCGAAATTAGTGAATGCGCTAGTTCACAGTCCACAATGCGCTGGAGTCATTGATCTCGTCGGGGCAGGAGATCAACGAGAATGATTAAAAGGAGATTGGGTGAGCACTTTTAGATTGCATGGACAAGGATCTTCCATAAAGGGTGTTCACGTTGGCGGCCCGAAATTATTGTGAACCATCGATGGATGAGTAGATTGATAATGGTCAAATCATGACGATAGAAATCAGGTGGGTCTGACAGGACCTGCACATCAAAGGAAAAGGGGCTTGTGTATAGTTGATTTGGTTTCAAAGAGGAACATGAAGATTCGATCCGACTCAACATTTAGAAAGATAATAGACCGAGATATCGTAGAGCCCCAGGAGGGTAGGAGTGTTGCATCAGGTCTCATCCTTGTTCTCGAAGGATATGAGACATAAGAACATAAAAGGACATATCACAAATAAATTATTTGCAAGAGGACACTCCTAAGATAGAAATAGATCTAAGTCCTCAAGTGGGAGATCTAAGTCTAAGGGTAGATCTAAATCTCCTAGAAATTTTGTAAAGGTATGCTAGAGATGTGGAAAAGAAGGGAAATTTAAGAAGAAATGTGTTGATTAATTGGGTTGGTTGTCATTGATGTTAACCCTTGAAGAAAGTCTGGTAGCACAAAGGTTTGGGTAATGAACCCAAGTTGTTTTGATGAATAATGGTATGAGTTTTGATATATTTGTAGGAAAGACTATTATAGATGGATAGTACATGTCATGCCATTTCCAGTGGTATTTGGAACGCCACATAACTCCTCACGGTTAGAGATTTATGGCCATGTGAAGTTGGAGAACCCTCATGAGTCATCTAGAAGCCCCAAAAGGTCAAAGTAGTCAAAGTGGTTGCAAAGAAGGTAATTTAAATAATAAAGTGAAGTGATGAGTGTACTATAAGTCAAAGTGGATACAAAATAAATTAATAATTTAATGGATAAATTACGAAGTGGACAAGTGGTTAGAAGCGGATTAGCCCTAAAATAAGGAAAGTGGGTTAAGATGGTTAGAAGGTAACCCCTTGAGGAAGCTACATGAAAGTATAAATAAGAGCCAAGGGTCTCTCATTTTTTCATCACACTTGAGCATATTGAATATATAAAAGTGACTGAGGTAACCAAAGGATATATAATCTGAATGTTAGAGGGAAGGTGAAGTAAATAAGGCCGAAATTCAAGGGAGGATAAATTCTTTTGATGATGCTTTCTAAGGTATGTTATTTACAGGTCATCTCACTATTTTCACAATAACCTTTTTTCTAGAATGATTTAGACTGTGAAATTGGGAGGTCATTGAGGAAACATATCCAAGTAGTTGCAATAAATTTTTTAGCTTATGGGCCATTGTACTTTTGGAGTTAAACTCCGTGGAAAATAGGGTTTGTGGCTAGTCCTAAAACTAGTCTAAAATAGGTGTTTCGAGTAAAAATGTCATAACTTATTCATAATTGATCCAAATTCAGTAAGACCAAATGTATTGGTTAGATTATAGTCTATAGTATTTTGTGTACCATTTTTATATCCATACAACAAACTTTACATGCGGTTCACACTCTACATGTTCTCTGTCTAGAATAAGTCGTAATTCAACAAGGTATGCCATTTTTACTATAACTCCTTTTCATAGAGGTTCCAAGTAGTGAAATCTGGAGGAATTGCATTAAATACACTGAAGAACATTGTGTACTATTTTTAGATCTTTATTCATTACAAGTACATAGTTATGATTATTTCAAGTTAGGGTTGTTGACTAATCCAAAATTAGACATGTGAGACTAAAGTAAAGTTTGATGAAAATGCTAGTCTCTTGTTGTTAAAGTTAAGGAAGGTTTGCAGGTATGTGATCATATACACCAGGTCTATTACAAAGTTACAAATCATGTTTGGATGATGAAATTGATGAGCGATTTTGGCTGAGGTACATGTTGGGTACATGGTTGAGACAAGTAGTTGATGAGTTGGCACATACATGAAGTGTATAATTGATGATGTTGGTACATATTGATGAGTCATAGTTTATGTGTATTTGATGCATGATTGGTACATATTAGGTGCATGGTTGATGCACTCGTTGATGGTACATGTTGAGGTACAGGTTGGTGCATGTTTTATGCACTTGTTTATGGTACAAGATGATTATAAGTTGTTTGGTATAGGTTGGTGCATGGTTAATGCACTTGTTTATGGTACATGCTGATTATAGGTTGATTGGTACATGTTTACAATAGTATATCTCACAGTGATAGTGTGATAGTAGTTCCATCATTCTAATTCTATGTTAGGGCAGTTGGACAGGGCAAGGACAGGTGGTTGTAGCCACCTTCCTGTTGTAGCCAGAGAACATAGGGGGTTGTAGCCTCATTCTGTATGTAGCCAAAAAATTGGGGAGTTGGAGCTTCCCTCAGGTTGTAGTCTAAGAAAATAGGGGGTTGGATCTTCCCAGTTGCAGTTGGAAAACAAAAGAAGTTAGTGCTTCCAATGAATGTAATTGTTAAAGACATATAAGAAAAATCATTCTGTGGTTTTCTCCTGCTTTGGGTTTCCACGTAAAAACACTGGTGTACTGTGTATGTGTATGATTGCTCATTTTTTCATTGTTTATTTACTCTGCAACTATTGGATGATAATTCTACATTGATATAACACTTTCATTTTATGGTTAAAAAGGATTAAATTGCTCTATTAATGATTCACCCCCCCTCTCAGTAATCCAACACAATGTAGATCCAAAACTTTTGAGAAAGTGAAGGGATATGAAGGTAATACCTCTAGAGAATAAAATACCTCCAAGTAAGAAGGAAAGAATGTGTACTTTTATTCTTTAAGCACACATGCAGATCATGAGGCATGGCTGGTTGACTCAGGTGCATCGTTTCATATGACTCCCCACAGGGAGTGGTTATGTGAATATGAAAGGTATAATGGAGGTAATGTTTTCCTATGTGATGACTCGACAAATAGGATCATAAAATGAGGAAAAATCAATTTTAGGCTCATAGATGGAAGGATTAGAACACTGCATGGTATTCTTCACATCCTAGGATTGGATAGAAATTTGATTTCTGTAAGCAAAATGAATGATGCAGGGGTAAAAAGAGTATTTGAAAAAGAAACCTACAGGATAGTTCGAGGAGAAATGGTGTTGCTGAAGGGAGTTCAAATTGGAACTATGTATAAGTTGCAAGGAAGAACTATTAGTAATTGGCGTAATAGTTCCATTGTTCCTGATATTGGAGCAGAAGAAGAAAACACTCCTACAGTCTCCAGAGAAAGGTTATGCTGTGGCATCAAAGATTGGGGCATATTGGAGAGAAGGGTATTTGACTACTATATGGTAAATGTATGTTTGAAGGTATGTATAACTTCTCTATGGATTTTGATTTATGTGAAAATTGTGTATATGGGAAGAAGAATCGAGTAAGATTCCCCTCTGGTGCAACGAGGCTAGAAGGAATTTTACATCTAGTGCACAGTGATGTGTTGGACCTGTGAAGGTTCCATCATTGGGAAAATATGCATACTATGTCTCATTTATAAATGAATTCTGGAGGAATACTTGGATATATTTCCTTAGGAAGAAATATGAACTCTTTGACAGGTTTAAAGAGTTTAAGGCTCTTGTTGAGAATCACACAGAGAAAAGAATTAAGGTTCCAAGTATGGATAATGGTGGAGAGTTCTGTGGGAATGAATTTGAATAATTTTGTAAGAAATGAAGCATATAAAGGTACAAGACTACTCCTTATACACCTTAGAAGAATGGAGTTACAGAAAGGATGAACATGACGCTGATGGACAAAGCAAGGTGCATGCTCAGTGGTGCCGGGTGTGGGAATGAATTTGAATAATTTTGTAAGAAATGAAGCATAGAAAGGTACAAGACTACTCCTTATACACCTTAGAATAATGGAGTTGCAGAAAGGATGAACATGACGCTGATGGACAAAGCAAGGTGCATGCTCAGTGGTGCCAAGTTAGGGAAAGAATTATGGGCAGAGGCAGTGGTTACTCCATGTTACTTGGTCAATCGATCACCCTCATCAATATTGGATGAAAAGACTCAACACAAGGTATGGACTGGTAAGAAACCCTCTCTCACACATCTCAATGTATTTGGATATGAGGCCTATGTTCATGTTCCAAAGGAATACAAGAGTACGCTAGATAAGAAGGCTGAAAAGTGTATCTTTATTGGGTATAAATATGGTCTCAAAGTTTATAAGCTTTGGAACCCAAAAACTAAGAAGGTTGTGTATAGCCGAGATGTGGTATTTAGAGAAATGAAGGATGTTGTCAAACATGAAGTCCTACCAAGTAAGGAAGAAACAAATAAAATAGAGTTTGAGCCAAAGGATGATGAATTAGACTCTACAGAAGAACAAAAATAAGAAGATGAATTAGACTCGTACTTTAATATTGAGGAGATCGATGTGGGAAAAAATGCTACCGAAAAGGTATACACCATCTGATTTCCACTGTAATTTTTCTTTGTCTATTATTGATGATGATCCTAGAACGGTTAGTGAGGCAGTGGATTCAGAGGATGGAAAACTCTAGAAAAAGGCCATGGTTGAAGAAATGACAACCATGGATAAGAATGAGGATTAGGATCTAGTGGATTTTTCAACTTAAATAAATCCCATTGGTAGAAAATGGGTATTTAAAAAGAAGCTAAATGCACAAGGAAAAGTGGAGAAATACAAAGCTCGATTAGTAGCAAAAGGTTATTCCTAGGTTGAGGGAATTGATTTTGGTGAGATTTTTTCTCCTATTTCCAAGTTAACTTCTATTATATTTATGTTATCTATTGTTACTGCATTTGATTTTGAAGTAGAACAAATGGATGTGAAGACAACATTCCTACATGGGGATCTGGAAGAAGAAATCTACATGAAGCAACCATAAAGATTTTCTATGGAGGGAAATAAGGAGTTGGTATGCAAGCTGAAAAAGTCCATGTATGGTTTAAAACAATGACCAAGGATGTGGTAACAAAAATTTGATACTTATATGATGGGACTTGGATTCACAAGAAGCAAAGAGGATCACTGTGTGTATTTTAAATTAATTGGTGATCATTTGATTTATTTGGTCTTGTATGTGGATGAAATGTTGTTGATAGGAGACAACATGGAGATTATCGAGGATGTGAAAACTCAATTTTCCTCTAAATTTGACATGAAGGATCTTGGTGCTACAAATATCATTTTGGGCATGATAATTAAAAGATATTGGAAAAACAAGAAACTCTAGTTAAATCAGAGAAAATATGTCGAGACAATATTGCAAAGGTTTAATATGCATGAATGTAAACTGGTTAAGTTCCCTATCCTGTAGGTGTAAAGTTATCTGCGGATTAGTGTCCCAAGACACAGAAATGCGAGGAGGTCATGTCTCGTGTTCCATATGCGAGTGCGGTTGGCAGTTTGATGTATGTAATGGTCTGTACTAGACCAAACATTGCACATGAAGTGGGAGTTTTGAGAAGATATATGTCAAAATCAAGGAAGGAGCATTGGACATCTGTAAAGAGAGTTTTCAGGTATTTGCATGGTACTACTATTTATGGATTGTGCTACCAAGGAAGACTAGGTTTGGACAAAGTGTTGGACATACATGACTTTGTGGATGCAGAATGGGTTGGAGATATTGATCTGGATTTTATGAGAAAAATGAAATGAATATAGATTATTAACAAGTGCTTAACAAAAAAAATAGAGATACAGTAAAACTGGTTTTCTATTCAATAAGGAAATAAGCTGAAACTGTAAAATGCAGTAGAAACAAGCTTGCTGGAATGGTGGCAGCTTATCTCTGAGAAGAGATGTGACGACTGTGCTTATTCACAAGAAGATGATTACAATGAGGCTGTGAAGGCCTTTTTACAATAAAAAAGAATGCCAAAAATCCTAGACATCCAAAAACCTAACCCTAGGAGATGAAGTGCCAAAAGTCATATGGGCCCCGTCTGGGTAAGTTAGTACATCAAATTCCATTGGTCGTAACTTTTGCATACGATCTCCGTTTTAGGCGTATGATAGCCCGTTGGAAAGGTATTATTGAGAAGATTCATTTTGGGGGCTCAATATTACCTTTATATATAATTTATAAGTTATCTCCCGAAAAAACTTCATTTAGGCCCTCAAAATGGCCCCGAAAGTTAAAACTGCTAAAAACAGTAAATTGCCAAAATTGTCAGAAAACTGTATTGAGCTAGTTGGAAAAGGTGGGTGGCCACCGATATCCACCTGGATCAATACTCCTCCTTAGGAATCAATTTTCTCCCTTTCATTTTGTTCGCCCATAAGATGAGGAAATTTCTACTGAATTTGGCCCCGGGTGAGCCACTTGCCTTGGTGCAAGAGTTGCTCTGCTTTGACGACTCAATAAAGATGGATCCCATGCTGTCGATTTCCCTTGATATGTGTGTCCATAATATGATCACTGGATTCCTGTTGCATGCAGTTGGGTTTGACCTCTGTTGGTGTTAGCTACTCTGCTACATCTAAGGTGTCCAATAATGGTGGGAAATAAGGGCGAAGGAGATCCACGTTGAACACTGAGTGTAGGCCAAGGAAAGGAGGAATGTTGAGATCAAAAGAATTATCCCCCATGGCCTTGGTGATGGTGTACGACCCATAACGGAGTGGGAAAAGCTTTAGATGGGGTCCTGTAAGGAATTCTTTTTTCAAGTGCAACCAAACTTTGTCGCCCACCTGAAACTTATGTGGCACCCGATGTTGATCATGGCGCTGCTTGTACTTGTCATTGGACTTCTGTAGGATATCCTGAACCTATTGGCGGATGTGCTGGATCCTCTCAATGAACCAGGTGGCTTTGTTAGCTTCATTTGGAGCAGAGGATGAGTCGGTCGAGGTGACCGCAAGGGGAAGTGAAACATCTATGGAACCCAATGGTTGGAATCCCAACCCCACCTGAAAGGGGTTGTTGTTGGTTGAGCTATGTAGGGCTTGGTTGTAGCTATGTTGAACATAGGGAAGGATCTCATCCCATGTGCGAGGGTTCTTTGAATTATACATGTGAAGGATATGCACAATCATTTGAGTTATGACCTCAGTTTGGCCATCTGTCTGGGGGTGGAAGGCCGTGGATTTGGTGAGCTTGGTGGCCAACATTGACCAGAGGCTCGACCAGAATGTGCTAAGAAATCGACTGTCCCAATCTAAGAAAATGGTTTTTGGGATTCCAAAATGTACCTAGACTCGTTTAAAGAAGAGATTGGCAGTGGCCTCTATTGTGATGTTCTTTTGCAGGCAACCAGAATCACCATCTTAGAAAAGCGATCAACAACCACAAAAACACAGTCATTTCCCCGCTTGGTGGACGGGAGGCCCTACATGTAGTCCATTGAGATGGATTCCCATGGCCTGTTAGGATTAGGAAGAGGGGTGTACATGCCCTGTTTCTTAGTGGTCAGTTTGGAAATAGTGTAGGCAGCGCAGGACCTGATATACTTGCTGACCTCTTATTCAAGTTTCGGCCAGTAGAAATGTTTCTGTAGCATATTCACTATATTTTCGACACCAAAGTGTCTTGCCACTCGACTGTAGTGGGATTCCCAGATCATCTTCACTCGCTCTCTTGATGGAACACAGATATGGCCCAGACGACACAAAAACCCATCATGATGATGGAAATTATCGACAACTTCATTTGCACCCAACATTTGGTAGGTGGTGGCGAAGTCCGGGTCTGTCTCATAGAGTTGGGGACATCTAGAGGTATCATGGTCGCAAGAGTCTAGCATTGTGGTGAGTGCCATGACTGTTGGTCTGCTGAGGAAGTCAACGACGTGATTGGTGCTTCCTATTTTATACTTGATGTTGAGGTGGAATTGCTGCAAGTATGTGGACCACTTTTGATGGAGATCATTCTACAATTTTCCTTGTGTCTGCATGAATTGCAGTGGATTATGATTAGTGTGGATGATTTTCTCCTTCCCAATAATGTAATGTCTCCACTGGTAGTAGGATTACACAATGGAGTACATTTCTTTGTTGTAAGTCGGGTACTTACAGACAACATCTGATAATGTCTCACTATGATAGGCCACAGGGTGGTCGTGCTGAGTGAGAACGATGCCCACCGCATAGTCTAAAGCATATGTCTCAATCTCAAAGGGCTGTTGCAGGTCTGGTAGTGAAAGTACTGGGGCTGAGCACAAGAGCTACTTCAAATCGTCAAACTCTTGTTGTTGGGACCGGCTTCATGCAAATTTCTCCTTACGACCACCCCTGGTTATTTGGATGAGGGCCCATGCAATATGGGAGAATCCCAACATGAACCTGTGGTAGAAATTGGCAAGGTCCAAGAAGCTATGAAGCTCAATGAGTGTGGTTGGGGATGGCCAGTCACGGATGATTTGGATCTTAGCTAGATCCACATGTACACCATGCTGATCAATTATGTAGCCTAGGTAATGGACCATGTCCATGCCGAAGGAGCATTTTTCCAAGTTGACATATAGCTTGTGCTGCCACAAGGTGTGCAGAACCTGTTGAATATGCTGCAAGTATTCAACCCAAGTCTTGTTGTAAATGAGAATGTCATCCACATACACCACTACAAAAGTATTGGTGAATGGTCATAGGATATCGTCCATCATCCTCATGAAAATGGATGGAGAATTTGTCAAACCAAAGGGCATGACCAACCATTCAAAAAGGCCTTCCTTTGACTTGAAGGAAATTTTCCATACATCTATCTATTTTATCAAGACCTGGTGGTAGCCAGACATCAGATCAATCTTACTAAAGTATTTTTCCCCCATGAGTTGATCAAGGAGGTCATCGATTCGGGGAATCAGGTATGAGTTTCTGACTATGATTTTATTCAGAGCCCTGTAATCAATGCAAAGTTGCCAGGCTCCATATTTCTTCTGTATCAGCATGATTGGGGTCTCTCAAGGTGATGAGAGGGGATGGATGTTCCCCTTGTGGAGAATTTCTTGGATATGTTGCTTTATCTCCTCATTCTCTAACATAGAGGGACGATAGACTGGCCCATTGGGCAGCAGTGCACCGGGGGCCAGATCGATGGGGTGCTTGACCTGGTAGTGCAGAGGTACCCTGGTAGGTGAGGAGAAGATATCTGAGTATTCTTCCACAACCTTATCTACTTGCTTCTGCTGTGTGGAGAGGTCGGCCGCAAAGACCCTAGATGTGGCTGTGATATTTCACTTATTCTGAGAGTGAATCACAAAGAAGACAAACTTCCCCGTCTGAGAGATGAACTTCCTACATTTCTTAGCAGAGATCAAGGAAATAACACTAGGTGGGACTGCCTTGGGTATCCTGTACAATTTCCTATTCAAAGTAATAATAAAACTACGAGGCCTAGACTCATATACAACATGATGTTTCCATAAATAAGGTTGGTCCAAAAGAACATCAAAAACTTCTATAGGAGAAACATCACACAATACCTCACCTTTGAAGGGCTTGATGTCGTACGACAATCGACACTGTTGGCTGATGCGGAGATCGCTTCCTTGGTGGAGCCATCCAATGGTGTAGGGTTGTGGGTGTGGTGTTGTTGGTAGGGCCAATTGCTTGATGACGTTTGCTGAGATGAGGTTCTTCTGGCCACCACTACCCATGATGAAGTGCAACAAGGTTCCTTTTACCCACATCTGTGAATGGAAGAGGTGTTCTCCTTCTTTTGACTCATCTTGTTCACCAGGTTGGAGCTTGGTGGTAGCAACGGTGGCAATGGGTTCCGTGTCAATGATTCTTCTTCCCATTTTTGGTTCTATGTCAATGAGGCTTTCACTTCGACCACAAATGACTGCTTTGAGCGGTAGTTAGCAGTGTTATGCTAAGGGCCCTTATGGAAGTCGCACCACTTCCCGATATATTTATTTGTCTTTCTGGTGTCCTTCTTTGCTTGTGGATTGGATTGGTTGTCCTGATACTACCCATATTTTCTCTGTCCTTTGTTTTGTGGGTTGGCGACGCCCTTTCCTAGATTTTGTTGTGAGGGGTTCCCAGGCCCAAATTGCCACATCTTTTGTTTGAGCTTCTTCTCAATTTTTGACGGCATATCGATAGGCCGCACCCAAGGATGAGATGTCCAAAAATTACATTTTGGTCTAGATGTATCTATGTAGAGCACCATGATACTTGAGCACCATATGTCGCTCTGAATCTTTGATACCCATCTTGGTGCATAGGGTATGAAAGATATTTGTGAAATCTGGCATTGCTTGGTCTCTTTCTTGCCGCAGTGTGGTCCATTTGGTATACAAGTCATCATAACTTTCGACAGGGTAGTATTGTTCCTTAATACCATCCCTAAAGGATTCCTAGGTGGATGTGACTGTAAATAATGAGGGTTCCTCTCTTTCCTTTTGCTCACAGAAAGTTTCCCACCAATCTTTGACATGGGGAATGAATTTGAGGAGCGCAAAAGTAATATTTTCTCTATTCAAAAAGTTATGAATAGAAAAATACCCTTCTAGTAGATTCAACCACTTGTCTACAACATATTCGTCTATCTGACCTTTAAATATAGGAATATCAAAGTTTATTTGTACCTTGAAGGGGGTGTCACCTCCGCTCGAAGAAGATGCGTCGCCTATTGGTAGCCGCGAAGGATTTGTGCGAAACTATCCATCATCTCGTTCCTTTGTTGTGTGAGGGATTCCTCAATAAACAATTTGAAAGGATCTCCTGTCCCATCATATTTATTTTATCCTACCATGAGAGGTCGCTTGGGTGTGTTAGATATTTTGTCCTCAAGGTAAACAAGCTTGATACCCAACTCTTTGTACTCCGACCTCATTGGGGACATGCATTAAGACGACAAGGAGCAGATCGCTCTGATACCACTGATCCATATTTTATGAGCAGAACAAAATGACTACAGATTATTAACAGGTGATTAACACAAAATAATAGAGATACATTAAAACTGGTTTTCTATTCAATAAGAAAATAAGCTGAAACCGTAAAATGTAGTGGAAACAAGATTGCTGGAATGGTGGCAGCTTATCTTTGAGAAGAGATGTGACAGCTGTGATAATTTACAAGAAGATGATTACAATGAGGCTCTGAAGGCCTTTTCACAATAAAAAGGAATGCCAAAACCCATAGACATATAAAAACCTAACCCTAGGAGATGAAGCGCCAAAAGTCATGTGGGCCCCGTCTGGGTAAGTTAGTACATAACCTTCCCGGGGTCGTAACTTTTGTATATGATCTCTGTTTTAGGAGTATGATATCCCGTTGGAAAGGTATTGTTGAGGATATTCATTTTGGGGGATCAATCATGCCTTCAAATATCATTGAGAAGTTCTATCTCGAAAAACTTTCATTTAGGCCCTCAAAATGGCCCCGAAAGTTAAAATTGCTAAAAATAGTAAATTGCCAAAATTGTTAGAAAAATGTTTTGAGCTAGTTGGAAAAGGTGGGTGGCCACTGATATCCACCTGGATCAGACATGGATCATATAAGATATAAAAGAGAGTATGTGTTTAACTTGTTTGGAGGAGAAATCAGTTGGTTGAGCAAAAGACAATGTGTAGTGGCACTTTCAACTATAGAAGATGAATACATGGCAACCACTCATACAAGCAAGGAAACAATATGGTTACAAATATTGTGCTTAGGTATTGGGTTGGTACAACAAGTTGTAAGGATAGAGTTTGTCAGTCAACGTGTAATGTTTCTGGCGAAGAACCCAACTTATCATTCAAAGACAACATATTGATGTTCAATATCACTTTGTGAGAGACATGGTTGAAGAAAATAAGGTGTTGTTGATGAAGGTGGATACTTTGAAGAATGTTGTAGATTCATTAACAAAATTTGTGAGCACTAAGAAGTTCTCTTAGTGTAGAGGATATATGAGCATTGCTACCCTGGATTGGTGACTATGTAACCCTGTAACCCCATGTATGCAAAGAAAACAACAAGTGGGAGAATGTTGGATATGTGTTATATTCTTTTCATGACTAGAAGTAGTGTCCATTTTTTTCTTAGTTTTCATGTCCATTTATGGGCAGTTTCTCGGCACATGTTTTTTTTCCGATGGTCTTCTATTTCTGGTTAAGGAATTAGATTTGTTGACTAATACAGGTCATTGGATTAAGGTTTTGGATGATGCTGGCTCCTATATGTATATTGTATCTTAAACAATGTATGATGTGAATGAATATAGAATCTGTTGGATTTCTTAGTTTGGGTTTCTAGGGGAAAAATATCTGCGTAATGTGTGTATTTTCCATTGTATATTTTCTATTTTTTTATTGAAAATCTGTTTGCAGTAAAATATTGTACAAGGTTAAAATCTACACTTATCATTCAAAGACACAACATATTAATCTTCAATATCACTTTGTGGGAGACATGGTTGAAGAAAAGAAGGTGTTGATGATGAAGGTGGAAACTTTAAAGAATGTTGCAGATTCATTAAAAAAAATATGAGCACTGAGAAATTATCTTGGTTTAGAGGATCTATGGGAATTGCCTACCTAGATTATTGACTATGTAACCCTGTAAGCCCCTATATGCAAAGAAAACAACAAGTGGGAGAATGTTGGGTGTCTCAAATATTCTTTGCACAACTATATATAGTGTCTGCATTGCACCAGGAGTGACGGGGGGGGGTTATAGGGGGTGGAGAGATATCCCCCCCATACCCCAAGGATCACAAAGGGGGCACGGGTTTGGG
Source organism: Picea glauca (assembly GCA_000966675.3). Classification (NCBI taxonomy): domain Eukaryota; kingdom Viridiplantae; phylum Streptophyta; class Pinopsida; order Pinales; family Pinaceae; genus Picea; species Picea glauca. Next base: position 319,810 of record JZKD02S1673733.1, read on the forward strand.
GGCGCTACCCCTGGAAAAAAAAATTGGCAATTTTTTGCATCCGTTTTTGGCGGTGTTTTGACACATGGTTTTCTAATTCCAGTTAAAGAATTAGGGTTTTTGACTAATACAGGTCAATGGATTAGGGGTTTGGATGTGTATATTTTGTATTGTAAACAATGAAGAGTATGATGAGTAAAATAATATTAGTGGTGTTTCTCTAAACAGGTTGTTGGTTTTCCTAGTTTGGGATTTCATGGTAAAATCACTATGCAATTTGTGTGTGCCATTGTATCTTTTTTTTTTTTGAGAGTTTGTTTGTAGTAAATATTTGTACAAGGTTAAAATCTACAAAAAATCAATCAACATTTGGGAATTCCAACATGGAAACTAGTCTCCTCAACTATTCATTGGGATTCTAGTCGACACCTAATTGTGTCTAGATTCATAGGGAACTTAGGTGATCCTATTTTCTCATTGATATAAAAATGGTGATCCTATATTTTCACCAAATAACAAAAGACACCAGTTTCTTCTAGCCTAATTAGTTGGAAAATGATCAAGTAATCATGGAATGTTCAAACATGGCAGTTGTTCACTTCCAAAAATTCCACTCTCTTTCAAATTTCATTTCAAATCAACCATTAAGAATCCATATTGGTGGGTTTTTAGGCATATCTTTATCAAATCTCTATAGCTCAAAAATTTCACACTAGAGATTGAAAATATACCAATTTATGCACTAGTTCATGTTTCCTTATTGGTATAATTATTCATACTTGTGATTGAAGGGTGGCGATGCTAGATTGTGAGTCCCTATACAATAAAAAAGTATGATACCAAATACTTATGAGTTGTCATCCTTATCTACTAATGAGGTGTTGTGATTATCCACTAATGAATTGTCTGTGAGATCTAGATCTAGAGGTGGTTAGATACATGTACTATAAATTGATATCATGAGATGAATACAGGTGTAGAGAGTGAATTAAAGAATTTTCTGCCAAGTTCTTGTGTCTTTATCGTGTTCTATTTCTTAAAAAAACAAGAACAAACTTTTCCAAGTATTTATTGACGACACTATTCATGAGGCATAGAAATTTAGTTGGAACATTTGTAACACTGAATGACACCACTACAAATTCATAATTACTATACATTATTTTGAAGGACATCTTATGCATGCCTTAATATTTAATTCAAACTTGATGATATCCATATCTTAGGTTTAATTTTGAAAATAAATTTCCCCCTCTCATTTGGTCAAACAAACTATCAATTTGAGGCAATGGATACTTATTCTTGATAACCAATCTAGACTTGTTCACCTTCAAACAATTTCAACAACTCTAAATTCCTTTGTTAACAAGAAGGAAATTCAAATTTTCCTTGTACACAGTCGTTAGCCCTCTTTTTATTCATGATTAGACACTGGAACCATGACCTATAATCCAATGCTCACATTCTTTTCATATGACCACGTGCTAGAACCTTGGGTGCAGACCAGAGCAATACTATGTACCAAAAATTTTCTAATACTAAGAAGCAACACAATGGCCAATAAAACATCGATCATTGATCAAATGAAATGATCAACGGTCTAGTGAAGGACTCGACACTCTGACATGCTATTAATCATCGATCTCCCAAATCAACTCTAGATCGTCAATCCAACCCAAACATAATAGAAGTGTGGGCCAACCAAATGATGACGTCAGCTTGACGATTACTAGATCGAGACTTTGGAACTTATCATGGACAAAAAAAATTTGCGTTCGGTGTCTGATGTTCGACGGGATACAGACCGTATATCTTCACTTCATGGACTTAATCTCCATCATTTTTCTTTCCAAAAGTATGCAAAATATGGGCCCCACTCAAACTCAAATAGAAATTCAAAACAAATGTAAAGGTGACACATATGTCGGACCACCGATATCGAACTTAAAAACCAACTTAACACTCAGTAAAGTCCCAAAAAGCGATCTCTGTGATGATCCGAGCCGTCTATCTCAATTCTCTTGATTAGATCTAGACCGTCCAACCCCTGAATGAAATCTCCATTGATCTCAATTGCCAGGTTAATCCTGGTCGTCTAATAAGGTAATCCAAGTATATAGGGTTTGAACACTTTCCTTGATTCAAGCCTGCAACTATTCTGTGCAATCTTTAATACAATTGAGATAAGACTGATCTAATCCTTAGAGACAAGATTGTATCTTCCCAAATTTACACAAATACCCTAATTAGCTGAAAATAACTAATTGTGATCCAAAAATATAGTATCATATCCAAACCAAATTCCTAACATATCTAACTCTTCTATCTCTACCACATTCATGGAAAAACTACCTTATTGTTGAACAATGCAGACTATTACAATTCTGGAAAATAAATAAAATAAATACAACGAGGAAATCAACTTCTTCTCACAGGGTTCCTAATACCTTCTAGAGGTCAAAGACTAAGTTGTATAAGATTCTCTTGCATCCGATTCCTGAGGAAGAAAAAACTTGTCCTGGGGTTTGTTGTAGGATGTCTTCAATACTGGTAACATACTTAGATATTTCTGGTCCTATCATCCACATGGCACCTTCAATTAGTTGTCCTTTCCTCTTGACCAAGTACTAAAAGTATTCATTGTCTCTGGTCTTCCTTACTACCTTTTTGTCTAAGATATATTCAATCTATTTTCCCTGTGTTATAGGTAGTTTATTCTCCCAGTCATTGGTATGAATTTTATTACTGTCATGAGCATCTGTGAAATTTTCTATTGTTTCCTTAAAAGGGTACAAATATGATACATTAAAAATTGGGGAAATTCCAAGGTTACTTGGAAGTTCTATTTCATAAGCTATAACAACCCCTCTATTATGACACCAATGTAAGTGAGAACAATAATGGTAATTTTTTTTTGAAACATCAACAGTTAGAACAAGTAACACGTGAAAAACATACATCAATAATTACACATCTATTCTCATCTACAACATTTCAATTCATGAATCAACTACAACATTATGATACTAAAAGATCAATTATATCACTTTACGATAACAAAGGTGTCTATAACCCTAACCTATCCTGCAAGCTTAAGACCTCCAAGACACATAATCGATACTCAATTCCAGGATTCATCTGATTGATTTTGACCATTTAAGGTTTCAAGACTAGTGACTGTTCTGAAGAAGATGAATATATCTATTGCCATAAGCAAATCAATTCTAGACTCATGACTAAAGTAACAATACAATTCTTTCTCATAACACAAATTAAACATTCAAATACATCTTCTTACTAGACAAAAGTTTTCTTTCCTTAAAGGTTACAAACAATAATAATTAGTCATCATCTAGATAATATGCCTTCTCTTATGAATTCCATCATCCGATATTTAAATAATATGCCTCATCTTTATTAATTCCATCATCTAATCATTATTACCTTTAACAATTTTTATCCTTAAATGTACCATTAATTATTCAACCTCTTGACAAAATGTACCTTCTCTATAAGAATACAATCAATTGTTTCTTACTATCTACACAAATTAATTACTCCCTAAGAATACCACATAAATTTGTATTCAATAATTAACAATTTTCTTCCCCTTCAAAAATATAAGTAGCAAATAAAATTTTCACTATCAAACAAAGGTACCACAAATAAAGGTACCACAAAGGTACCACAAGTAATACATAAGTAATACATTGATAACCTATAATAATTCAAATAATCAATCCATCATACAATCAAATTGGAATGTAAGCTATATCAGTTAGCCTACACATTGGCTAAAGATTCAATCATAAAGCATTCTATTAAAAAGAGTCTTGAAACTAAGTAAAGAGTTATCAACTATAGTAAAAATGTCCAGTCTAGGAAAATCCGTTTATATTTTTCAATCAAGTAGATGTGGCAATAAATTAGTGAATACAGTGATTTTTAAACACGATCAGGTAAATGTAAAAAACTAAACATATAAATGGATGTCTTTATAATAGCTCCGAAGTTAATGGATGAAATCAGAGCCATTCATTTATTGTGTCGACTAAGAATATTCTAGACATATTTAATCTCATCCATAAAAAACGTATTAAAAATTAAAAACCTATTAAATGTACCCATCATCAATAAATGTAAACCTTTCAACGTAATAAGCAGTGAGTAGTGATTACTCATTCAGATTCAAAATAACAACAACCATACAACTCAGATCAGAATGATAACTTCGTCTCACAGAGACCAACGAGAACTTTCAAATCGGGGGACATTTCCCTTCATAAATTCCAATGAAATACTAACTGAATTTCAGATAAATACGCGTAGACCAGAAGCAATATTTTAAAACTTCGCACATCCAATAATTATATAACAACCATAAACGATTTGGATTCGAAGCTGCAATGGAATCACATCCATGTTGGCAATTTCAATTTGGAAGAAATTTCGATTACTATCACTACGATGCAAACAACCACACTCCAAAATTGTAATAGAGATTCCAAGCAAAAATTTCAACTCCGAAATTCATTTTAAGAAATCAATAATCCAACAATTTTACTTTTTGAAATCTTTTAATCTTGGCAGTGACCTATGCAATATATTCTAGTTTCTAGAAATAAAATAAGAAAACACAATCAAGGAACTTCTAAACTTTCTGATCAACATTCAAATTATTAATTTAAAATACCATACAAAATGATGGTTCTAACTCATAATATAATTTTCCACCATTAGAAGTTCACATTCAAAATTTCAATAAAATTCAACGATAAAACAATCCACTAAGAATCAAATCCACCATTTAGTTGGTAGCGAACAATAACAATTGGGCTTTGAAGAAATTCTAAATAAAATTTTCAGCTGCTTTAACCATTCCAATATACAATTTTATCATACTTCAATATAATTCAAATAAAATATTGGGACCAATGAAGACT
>JZKD02S1673733.1:333836-350802 GCA_000966675.3 Picea glauca
AAATCACACAACAAGGAAAAATGTTGACAAGATTAAAACCAAGAGAATGGAAAGAAAACTCTGGCTTAAAGCACAGATCGCAAACAGAATCAGAACACAAAATGCAAAAAGCAATAAAAAACGCACTAATTCCAACACTTGCCTAAAAACCATGAAATAAATATTTTTCTCTTTTGTTTTTTCTACCAAAAAATAAAAAAAAAGAAGCACAAGCTAAGGAAGGAGTGCCCTAACCTGCTGCCTGTGCAGCTTCAGGCTCTAAACCTCTGAGAGGAGCTCTTCTCACCACAGGAGGAGGTGATTGCCCCACCTAAACTGGAAAGCTACCTAACAGACCCCCGACTGTCACCAAGACAGCACGTGTGTACCCGCGTGATGTTCCACTACAGAGCGCGGGTACCCGCGGGCTAAACCTAAGCAGGCCGCGGGTATGTCTAAAAACCAAGATAAAATTACACATAGACAATCTAGTCCTGAAAGAGACTTCTGGTACTGACCACCAGAGTCCATGACAGGCTGAGATGCTATCACTTTAACAGAAAAACAAATTTTCGCAAAAAAGAAAAGCTAATGTGAAGAAACAAACAACAAGACAGACTGAAACACAAGACAATAAACCAATTTTGACCCAGACAGGATCCAGAAAGCCCCCTGAGAAGATGAACTTCTGACAGGGGAAGAGGGGACTACCTCTAAAACTTCCTGGACTCTACACGCTACTGAAGCTATCATAGCACGCGTTCACACGTGCGCTGTAAGAGGCTAGGGCGTGGGTCACCCGCGGGCAGGGCTTCTGCAGGCCACGAGTACCTCTGTGTGTCCCAAAAAAGAAAATGTTGAGCGTCAGTCAAAGAAAACTGGTATTGATAACTAGGCTCTCTGCTAGCTTTCGACTTAACAGAAAACAAAAACAACAAAGAAACTGAAACCTAATTCTTTGAACTACCAAAAGATCTTTCACCAAACCAGAAAACCCTAAGAGTAAAATATCCCCAGTGGATTCACCAATTCTGTTGTGGGGTATTCTACCCTATGGACTAATAAGCTAGGGCTCTAAGCTTATACGCAGATCATGACCCTCAAGATTTAACTTTTAACCTTCTACCCAAAATCTCAACCCCTTTTCTCAGGCAAACACCGGAAGAATGAACTAACCTTTTACCGACGGTTGAAGTAGATCCTCCGTTGGGTTGTTGTCTCCTTGCTGCTGCTGCTCCTTCCACAAAGCTTCCTGCAATCAAAACAAAACTATGCATGCATGCTACTAATCTACTAGGGGGTTAGAGATAAAACATAAATCAAATAACATAGATGAGACTCATGTCTTTGGGACGGGAAAAGTATCTTTTTCATTAATCTCAATATGAATCAACTTACAATGATTTTTGAGATCGGCCACCATTCCTCGATCCTGATCCTGGGCTCTTCCTCTTCTTTTTGTTCTCCAACTGCTACTGCATGAATTTCTCCTAAAGCTTGAGGCAAGGCTAAAGGGTTGGGACAAAACCGGCTTGGCAATTTGGCAGAGTTTCTTTGCTATGATTTTCCTCCTTTGAATAGTACCCCTACCCCTCCTTTTATAGGCTAGAAAGGGCTAGGGTTTTTGGCGAACTCTCGGCCATGCATGGCTTGGAGTTCCAGTTAATCGACAAAAAGCCTCGTGTCCCGACGGAAACTTTCCTGATTTTTTTCTTTGTTAGGTACCCGCGGGCTGTAGTGGGTTAGCCCGCGGATACCCGCGTGCAGTAGAAGGACAACAAGTAGTCACCTGCGCCCAGTGAGAGGTTAGGGCGCGGGTCTCTTGATTTAAGTGGATTTTTGAGGAATTGTTTAGCATGGCTTTTGCTAGGAAGAGGCATGAGTAGGCCTGATGCCAGGTAAGCAGGGATGGTGCAATTTAGGGTTATAACACACATGTTTATCTTGCATTTTTTTGTAGGCATATACGCACATGAAAAATCTTTATTCAGGTAAACAATTTTCAGATTTGGTGGAGTAGTGAGGAGATTTTTCAATTGCTAAAAGTTTTTCTCACTTTCTTGGGACCATTTGAATATTCCCTTTCTTCTGCAAGAAGGTGATGGAATAGGCAATTTTGGAAAGTCCCTTGATAAGACTTCGGTAATAACCAACTAGACCCTTAAATGATCTCACATTGGTCAAATTTCTTGGAGTGGGCCAATTCATTATGGTCTCAATCTTTTCTAGATCCATTGATATCCCTTCTTCTGAGATAAGATGACCAAAATACTTAACCGATTTATGATAAAAGTCACATTGGTTGAGTTTCACATGCATTTTGTCTTGTTTCAACACTTCCAAAACCATTCTTTAGATTTCAAAGAGATTAGTATATAATTAAGAAAAACATGTTATAATAGTGAGTCCCTATGGTCATATGAATTGTCATCCTTATCTACTAATGAGGTGTTGTCATTATCTAGAGGCGGTTAGATACATGTATAAATTGATATCATGAGATGAATACAAGTGTAGAGAATCTCTTTAAGCCTTTTCCACCAAGTCCTTGTGTCTTGTTTGTGTTCTATTTCTTAACATGGCATAAAAAATATTATGGTCTTAAGGGAATGAAAGCACCATGGTAGTTTTCCATGGAAGGTGAAGAATTGTGACTCCTTCATGGTAGTCATCCATGAAAGATATAGCTAATATGGAGATACTAGTGATATGCTATGTAAAAAGCTTGTAAAGAAAATACATAGATCTATATCTTAGTGCTAAGGAATGAAGAAAAAGAGAATCAATTGGCACACACAAGCTACATCAATAACGGGAAAGATAAGATTTCAAGCTCAAGATCGCAACCTCAAATAGATGGTGCACTCAAGAATGGATTCATAGTGTTAACTCATTGTCACAGAGAGAAAGTGAAATAGTGTGATTCAAATACAAATGATCTGAACTAGAGATCTGGTCTCTTTGTGTTTTATTTGAGATATGGTCTATATATGAATTGCAACACCAAGAGATAATATCTGAGATCTGGACTCTTTTTTGTTTTATTTGAGATATGGTCTATATATGAATTGCAACACCAAGAGATAATATCTGAGATCTGATTATTTTTGATCTATACAGATCCATGATCTCTCCAGGGATCTGTACAGTGCCGAATCTATTAATTCTTCAAGGTATCATGGTCTTCAAATCTGAGATAAGTTTTCTGGAATGTGAAATGGAGGAGGTGTGATTCCATTTCAAGAGTAATGGTAGAGAAATTTGGTTCATATGGTCGTGATCAATCATAATGCAACTACAATTGATCTATTCGGATTTTTTCATAGATTCTATTCAATGATATGATATTTCTTCCCCTCATGTTCGAAGAACAACGAAAGTAATAATTCTACCACTTGATGTGGATAGCTAACACCTTGTGCCCATTGAATATCAGAACAAAGTCATAGTCTTGTGGAATCTATAATTGCTGCAAATCCAAACTTGTTAGTGGTATTGTGAGATTTGATATTGTGCAATTGAAGAACTTGATAGCTCTCGTGATCTGATATCCAAGATTTTTTTTTATATGAGAATACATTATGCAACACATTCAATTTGTCAAGAAAAGAGATTATATATGAGTTTGAATAACAGTGATTTGTTAAAAGAAAAGAAGCCATGATCTACAACTCGATCTCCATGGAAATAGATAATGTTTCGATATCTAAATCTCCCTCTACCAATAGATCACACTCACATTTTTGAAAAACCTACCATTAGATGCCATTGCAGTCTAGATTTGAAAAAGGCTAATTTTGATGAAGCATAATTTAGGGATAGTCAGTGTTATCAACATAATTTAGGGTTATTCAGAATTAACCTGATTAGAATTAGTTGCAGTTGATTTGTAGCAATTTACATATTTGTAGAAATCTGAAGATATAAGAATGTATTAGTTGGTAATTAAAGATATGAGAAATTGAGAAGGAATGAGAGGGAAGAATCTCAAGCATGGAGATTTTTGATGTTTTGTTTCAATCTTTGTATTGTTTATTGTGTTTTTTGATTGTAATCATCTCTTCATAATTCTACATTTGGTATCAGATAAAGTTAGTAGTGGGAAAGATCAAATTTCTTTGTGAAGCGTGTAGATTGAAGCTATTGGTTGAGTGCTAGAAATTTTAAAAAGATGGCCAACAACAACAATGGTCTTAATATTTCCCAACCTCAAATACCAATCTTTAAAGGTGAGAATTATGGTTTTTGGAGCATTAAAATGAAAACCTTATTTCTTTCATAGGAATTGTGGGATTTGGTGGAAAATGGTTATACAAGCCAGAGGATGCTCAAGATATTGTTGAACCAAGTCCAAAGAGATCAATTAAGGGAGAAAAAAAAGGACTGAATTTTTTTTTTTCTTCATCCAACAAGCAGTTTTCCAAGACTTGTTGCAACAATGAAATCAAAAGAGGCATAGGATGTGATACAAAAAACATATCAAGGGACAAAGAAGGTAAACATTGTTAAATTACAATCTCTTAGAAGAGAAATTGAAACTCTTTGCATGTAGAATTTAAAATCTATGCAAGATGTTTTCACTAGAGTTATGGGAACAATGAATCAAATTAGATCTTATGGAGAAGATTTAACAGATCGAAAAATTGTTGAGAACATTTTAAGAAGTCTTCCTGCAAAATTTGATGCCATTGTTGTTGCTATTGAAGAATCTAAATATTTAACTCAATGTTTTGTGAATGTACTTATGGGATCTCTTCAATCTCATGAGAAAAGGATGAATATATCTGTTGAAAAATATCGAGCAAGATTTTCAAGAAAACACCAATATTTCTAGAGATAGAATTGAGAATTCTTCCCGTGAGGAAGTTCCAAACACTCGTGGACAAGAAAATAGAGGAGGCAGAGGTTGAAGGAGATTTTTTAATGAAAATGACAAAGGAAGAGATAATGACACTAATGATGGAGGTAAAAAATTTGGAAAACCCCAAGTGCAATGTTTTTATTGTAAAATATTTGGCCATTATGAGAGTAATTGTTGGAAAAAACAAAAGCAACAAGCTAATTTTTATGAGGAAAAGGGAGATGTGGGCACTTTGTTTTTGGCATGTGATTCAACTAAAAAGGTTTTCAAGGAGGTATGTATTTTGTCAAGATAGATGAATCTACAAAGTCTGAAGTACTCTTGGGAGATGACAAGGCAGTTGAAGTTAAAGGTAAAGGAACAATCGCAGTAAAAACAAAGCAAGACCAGGTAAAACATATTAATGATGTTTTATATGTTCCTGGTTTAGAACATAATTTGTTGAGTGTGGGGAAGCTTATTGAAAAGGGATGTCTTGTTGTTTTTAAGAACAATGAATGCATCATATATGATAGAGAAAATCACAATCAAATTATAGCCAAAGTTAACATGTTGCAAAACAAAAAATATTTTCTTTGAATTTTTCTTATGAAACAAATAGAGCATTACAAGTTGGCTATGATGATGATTCTTGGATATGGAATATGAGTCATGGGAATCTAAATATAAGAGGCTCAAATTTACTACATAATAAGTAAATGGTCAAATGATTTCCTCTTATTGATTGTGTTGATCAAGTTTGTGAAGAATGCATTGTGGGAAAGCATCATAGAGACTTATTTATAGTAGGAAAATCTTGGAGAGCAACAAAACCATTGGAGCTAGTACATGCAGATATATGTGGTCCCATGCAAACCTTGTCACTCAACAAAAATAAGTATTTTATTATTTTTTTGGATGATTTCAGAGGAATAACATGGGTTTATTTCATTAAAGAGAAATATGATGATCTTATTATTTTTCAAAAATTTAAAGTTTTTTTAGAGAAGAAAAGTGGTTATATTTTAAAGACATTACACAAAGATAGAGGGGAATAATTTACTTCTAATGATTTTCATGATTATTGCAAAAAGAATGGAATATATAGGCAATTGGAAACAAACTATAGTCTCCAACAAAATGGTGTAGCCGAACGAAAGAATTGGACAATTGTTGAGATGACTAGGAGCATGTTGAAAGGTTAAAGTCTTCCAAACATTTTTTGGGATGAAGTCGTAGTTACATCCATTTATTTTCTTAATAGATGTCCAACAAGAAGTGTGAAAAATATGAATCCGTATGAGGCATGCAGTGGAAGAAAAGCTGGTGTTGCTCATTTGAAAGTCTTTGGTTGTATTTCTTATGCTCATGTTCCTGATGAAAAAGAAGAAAACTAGATGATAAAAGTGTGAAATGCATTTTTTATTGGATATCGCGAGGAGACAAAGTCTTATAGATTGTATAATCCACAAACTGAAATATTGTTGGTTAATCATGATGTTTTTTCTGATGAAAAAGAAGAATGGTAGTGGTATCATGGAGTGCAACAAGATTTTCCAAGAATTGTTATACAGGAAGATGAATCCTCTGTTTCTACAAATCCAACCAAAATTCTCAGTTCTACTACTACATCCACTACATCATCTTCTTCAACTACAAGTCTTGCTTCAAGTCCAAGTCCTCCTCCAAGAAAGGTAAAATCCTTAAATGAAATTTATGGATATTCTAACTTTTTTTTAATGTATTAGATTGAAATAGAGCCAATATTCTTTGAAGATGCAAAAAAACATGAAGCTTGGTGCAAATCAATGGATGAAGATATTGCAACCATTAAAAGGAATGAAACATGGGAGCTTGTAGATCCTCCTACTAAAAAACAAGTCATTGGAGTACAATGGGTGTACAAAACAAAGTATAAAGATGATGGGTTTATAAAAAATCACAAAGGAAGGTTGGTGGAAAAAGGGTCTTCTCAACAACTAAGTGTAGACTATGATGAATCATATGCTCTTGTTGACATACTGAATACAATAAGAACTTTTTTAGCATTAGTAGCAAAATTTAAATGGTTCGTTTATCAGTTTGATGCAAAATCAACCTTTCTGAATGGTGTTTTGAAAGAAGATTCCTATGTTCAACAAACCCAAGGATACGAAGTTAAAGAAAATGAACACAAATTTTACAAATTAAAAAAGGCTCTTTATGGGCCTAAACAAGCTCGAAGAGCATGATATAGCAGAATAGATAACTATTTTATGAAAAATGGATTTATATATCAAGTTAAATCATTATATATCAAGTTAAATGGTACAAATGATCTACTTGTTGTTTTCTTATATGTATATGACTTGATATATACATCCTCAAGTATTTTGTTAGTGAAAGAGTTTAGACAGGTTATGATGACTGAATTTGAAATGACTAATTTGGGTTTGATGTATTATTTTCTTGGCATAGAAGTGAGGAAAATGAATGATGGAATTTTTATTTCACAAGGAAAATATACTACAGATCTACTTCACAAATGGAAAATGGAAAAATGTAACCCCATGAGCACACCTATCAATACAAATGAAAAGTTTTTTGTAGAAGATGGAGCAACAAAGGTAGATGCTAAATCCTATAGAAATTTAGTAGGAAGTCTCATGTATCTTACTGCAACTTGACCTGATATTATGCAATAAATAAGTTTAATTTATAGATTCATGCAAAGTCCCAGTAAGATTCACTTTGGAGAAACAAAAATAATTTTGAGGTATGTCCGTGGAACACGCAATTTTGGCATTTGGTATACTTCAACAGATAATTTTGAGATGGTTGGTTATACAGATTGTGATTGGGATGGATGTATTTATGATAGAAAAAGTACTTCAGGTTATGTTTTCAAACTAGGATTAGGTACAATATCATGATCTTTAAAGAAATAACCAACTATTTCATTTTCTTCTACAGAGGCAAAGTATGTTGCAGTAACATCAACAATATGTGAAGCAATTTGGTTGAAGAGAATATTGACAGATCTAAAACAAGAACAACAAAATGCCACAATTATTTATTGTGATAACATGTCTATAATTTCCATAAGTAAAAATCCAATGTTTCATAGTCGCACTATAGATATTGATATCAAATATCACTTCCTAAGGGATCGTGAATGTTTCATAGTCGCACTATAGATATTGATATCAAATATCACTTCCTAAGGGATAGTGTGGAAAAAGGAGAATTTGAATTAAAGTTTTTTAAAATAGATGATCAACTTGTTGATATCTTCACTAAAGGACTACCAAGAGAGAAGTTTCATTACATGAGAAAGATGATTGGAATCACCTCATTAAGCATTAAAGGGGGAGTGTTGAATACAATGCATAATTTATTTTATTGTAACTGTTGAAAGACTGTAATAGTGTAAGCTAATTTTGATTAGACTATTTGCAACATAATTTAGGGCTAGTTAATGTTATCAACATAATATAGGGTTATTCAGAATTAGCCCAATTAAAATTATTGCAAATAATTTGTAGCAATTTCCATATTTGTAGAAATTTGATGACTATATAAGAATGTATTAGTTGTTCATTAAAGATATGAGAAATTGAGAAGGAATGAGAAGGAATAATCTCAAGCATTGGGATCATTGATGTTTTGTTTTAATCTTTGTATTGTTTATTGTGTTTCCTGACTGCAATTGTCTCCTCATAATTCTAGATTTCCATGGATTTTACAAAGGAACAATGTGGAGTATGAATTTGATTGGTAACAATCACAAGTAGATAAGTTTATTTGAACCTACATGAATAGTTCTCTCAAGGAAGAGGAGAATTTCCATCTCATGCCCTATATGAAAAGAGGTATACTACAGCCTATGTGAATGCACCTGTTGCAAATATAAAAGGAGGTATTCACTTTTTACTTATATTTGATATTGTGATTAATAATCACAAAGCAATTAAAGGTGATATTCTTGTATGAGAACAAAAGTTTGTGATATATGTTTTCCTATTTCTCAAACTATTCCACATAAAGGGTGATTCAAGGTTTTTTTTTAAGAGCTTTAATAATAATTTTTTGAAAAGGGTTTCTATTGAACCATAGGATGAAAAGGGTTCTTATTATTGAACCAATATTGAGTATATTGCAAGTTGTTTCAAGAGATTGGAGATTCTTTCAAATTTTGAGAGGAAGGATTTAGATCGCACGGCCATGCATAGCTAGAAGGAGGTAACCAAAAATACGCTCAACATCAATTGCACAAAGCACTAGAAAGGAATCTTACAAAGGTATTTTTTTCATTGTTTTCTAATGTTATTTATTCAAATTAGTCTCTTCCTCTAGAAACTAAAAGTATACAATCAAATATTGAGTGGAGTTTGGTAATAGTGAAATTGTACGCAATCTGTTGTAAAAGGTGATTGAATATGATCAATCTGAAGACCGTGTAAGGAAAAGAGGGGCCAATATGATCAATTCTAAATTGAGATTTGTAGCTGAGGGAAGAGAGTCAAATATTAACATTGCCACTAGAGAAGTAACTAAGACCAGTGCCGATATTGAAAGTCCTCACTAGATCAAGATCCAAAAAGATGTATATGATAATACCAAATATGACCCTGTACGATAGAAGGGATTTTTTAAATATGTAGTGGAGATTTTTAGACAACTGTCGAGTTCTGCAATGCAACCTAAAGTTGCAGAACCAAGTTCTAAGCCAAATTCTCCCCAACCAAGAGTCATTGGGAGCTCACCTACTCAGATGGAGGCCCCGAGAAAGTCAAATAAGGTTATTGATATGTGGTTACATCTATTTTACAACATTTTGGATGATGAAAAACTTACTGGAAAGTTGTGGAATAAACTAAAGAAGGCCTTGTGAACCAAAGAAAATTTGGAAGAGTCTATTGTTGCTGACCTTCCAACAAGGAACACAAGTAGGATATAGATAAGGAAGCAGAGAAATGGGAGGGAATTCTGACTAAACGCCCACATTAAAGACTATGAGACTATGGACATTATGTTGGAATTAGGTTCTGATGTCAATATCTTTCCCAGTAAAACCTGTGAAGAAATGGGTAAGCCCAAACTTGTATATTCCCCTATTCAGTTGCAGATGGAAAATCAATACTGTATTTATCTAGTAGGAAAACTGCAAAATGTTGAAGTATATTTGGTTGGTGTCAAAGCAGTGGTAGACTTTGAATTCATTGAAATAATGGGGGAAAAAGATCCGTACCTGGCTCTGTTAAGCATTGATTGGACCTATGAGAACTATGCTATATAGATATTAATAAATAAATAATGACGTTTGAATATGATGGCATGAAAGTAACCCAACCTATAGACCCTTATAAAGGTCCACGATATAGTGATCCAATAGATGAGAGTATGGAATAAGATTATCTGGATCAACTCTACACTATGACCGTAAGTAATCAAGCAGATTACATTAACCGTACTGTGGATGGATCCATAAGTTGGTAGAGTATTCATTCTATGGATGAAGACTCTAAAGCTGCTTGGGACAATTGGAAACAAGGCATATATGAGAACTTTTCAAGGCGTTGTGCAACCATTCGAGCGGTAAGTTGGATTGGCACGAAGATCAAGGAGTGTCCAACATAGGATGGTACTTCAGATTTATAGAGTTTTATCCTTAATATGTAGGATGGGGTTGCAACAGAAAAAAAACTCACAACTCTTGACTTAGCCCTGAAATATTCTCCAGCTAGGTGGTGGGCTACTCACAAAGAAAATTTTTCCACTTGGGATGAATTTAGACTTGCTATACAATATCGGTTTCTTTCAGCTCTGCAAGTACAATAGTTGGGTCTTGACCATTTATCTAGACTAGAGTCAGGAGAAAGTGGTGGAGCCATAGATGACCAGATCCTAGATGAAGATATTTTCAAAGTTGAAACTATTCTTGATTAATTTTCTGACATTGCCTTATTTCTGAGCACGAGTTTCTTCCCTGAAGGTTATTCCACAACTCAAAAGAGACACCTATTGGTTCATTCCACAAACTATTGGCTGATTGTAGGTCAACTGTACAAATTGGTACTAGAGAGTATCCTCAGACTATGTCTACTTGACCATGAAAGGTTGTATATCTTGTGGGAGTGTCACAATGGATTTGTGGGAGGTGATGCAGGAGGTAAGGTAGTATCATAGAAAGTATTATATGCAGGATTGTGGTGGCCGAATGCATTCAAGGATGCAAAACACTATGCCATAACATGTGATTTCTATCAGTTGGTTGGTAAGCCATCACAAAGAGATGAGTTCCCATTACACATGGTTCACGCCTTACAGGCCTTAGATAAATGGGTTGTGGAATTCATTGGTCCCATTAACCCACTAGATAATCACTCAAAGACAAGATACATTATTAGCACAATAGATTACTTGAATCGTTGGACTGAAGCAGAAGTTGTTCAAGATTTCTCTACATACACAAAACCACAATTTATTTTTGAGAACATAATTACAAGGTTTGGCTATCCTTACAGTTTGACCAGTGATCAAGGATCTGACTTTATCAGTGATACTATTGCGACCCTCAGAAGAGAGTTTCTGATTCAACACTGGAAGAGAAGTCCATACCATCCGCAATCTAATGGCACAATGGAATCATTCAACAAGATATTGGAGAGGGGATTGGATAAAGTATGTTGTTCAATTTAGGATGATTGGGATGAGAGAGTTCTAGATGTATTATGGGATTATAGGACTAATACAAAGAAACTGCATAAGTATACTCCATTCCAGTTGGTTTATGGAAGATAAGCAATTGTTCCCGCTGAGTTAATCACTCCAAGTTTATACATTGAGCATGTGACTCAGATGATAGATGATGAATCACTTGTAGAAAGGGTTGCATAAATGATGGAACTCGAGGAAGCTTGATTCTTAACATATTTTCATCAAATAGTGGAAAAGGCCAGACAAAAGGCTTGGCATTACATGCACATTAATACCAAGAATTTTGTGCAAGATGATCAAGTCCTATTATATGATATTAAGTACCAAAAACATCCCAGGAAACTATAGATGCATTGGCTTGGACCCTTTATAGTTGTGTAAATACATGATTCTGGAGTTTTTAAGCTCACACAACTCAATGGTATTATTCATCTAGGATGGGTGAATGGCGCATGCATGAAACCCTACTTTTCTTCTCAATAAGTAAATTTTCTTCGCAGTCCTATCACTGAGAGTTAGTCTGGTAGGTAGGATTTCCATTTTTTTTGCTATTTCCATTTTCTATTAATAAAGGGTGACATGTCTCATTGTCACTCGATCTAGAGTTTAGTTGTCACTATCAATTTATCTAGCCCGAATATCACTTTTGTGGTCGGGGAAGTCTAAATCAAATCCTGGTGCATTTAATAGCTTCCAAGTTTGAAATCCATGCCTTATTGCTGTCACGTTGTTAGTTAAATGTCGTTGATACCTTTTTGCATGCTAGTCACATCACCTCCTGACAGTTGTCTATAAACTCAACTTTTCCCGATTGCTAAATCTTATTGTGTTTTGCTCAAGCTAAGTGCATATTCAGTCCTGGAGAGCCTTGAGAAGTTTATAAGATCACAACCACACCTTTGCCCACCAATCATTTTTGTTTACTAACACCAGTCTGCTAAGGTGGTTTTCCATTTTCGTTAGGGAGCTCTTCTTAAATATGTTGTTCTAGAGGAGTTCATGGATCCATGTGTCGAAGTAATAGGAGATCTCCATGGAAAATTCAATCAAAATTGATTGCTGGACATTGATTTCATAGATGCAACTTAGTTTATGCATATGGTTCTACATACCTTTATGGATTTTCAACACTACCGATGAGTGAGATGTAGTGGGAGTGGAAATTGTCATACATCCCCCTACAGAGATCCACATTGATGAATTTATATGACTTGGTGATGTTTGGCACCATTGGAGATGTTGGACGGTGCACCAAGTTTCTCATTAGCCACATGCACAATAGTACTTTGTGGCTGGACCAAGCTTACCCCATCCACGTGGAAGATATCTACAAGCTTACCGGGTTATCTATGGAGGGACAATATGCAAATGACGACTTTGAGGGTTCATGGAAGCATGGCCAAAAGAAGGTCGAGCTTAGTCTGTATGACAAGTATGGCACCTACTAAGGAGATCGAGGAGCGCACATTGATATCATCGATGATGAGAAGGTACACTATGCTTGCTATATGATTGTGTGCAATGTCATGAAGAATTACTCAAGAGGTAAATGCATGCTGGATACTATCTATGTGGTGAAATTCTTCAAAGAAGGAACCCAACTCAATTAGTGTCAGGACCTACTCACCAAAATGCTGCAGGCCTGTTATGATGCCCATGAATGGTCCACCTATTTTTTTATGGATACCTATTATTTTCTTTTGTGATGTGGAAGTGGAATCCACTAACAAGATGCTCTCTTTCCACCACTCCCAATAGACTCCTTGCTAAGCTATTCGACTCTTGGCATGATCACACTTCCCACGCCACATACTATGATACTTCCTTTCTCTAATAGTACAATGACCTCATTATTGCTACTCAGTGGCTGAGGATTCAACAAAATTTACTCAACTTACATACCCATAACATTTGGTTCAACATGAACTAGGAAAATATGTTTGTGTGGCCTCTTGGCACTGCCCCAACACTTTTCCACATGACCCCATTTATGTTCTACCTGCACGAGGCCCTTTTGTATAAGGAATTTATGTCCTGATCGAGATTTGTCAAAGAAAATAAGTGGTCAGGTTATTCTTATATGATGCCTTGTATTTCACAATGATCAACTCCTGTGCAAACCCCTGGTGCTGGGACCAACTCAATAAAGAGAGACCAGACTCCTTCAAGCTCAAAGGAAGGGGAAGAGGAAGTTCTACCTGGGGGTACAATATGGATTCCATTCTCAACCATTCCAGACGACACCACCATCTCGGGTAAGCAATTACGTGATGTATTTTCTTCCTCCTTTCCTTTAAAGAAGCAACACATTGAGTATCCATCCAAATCTTTTGTTGACCCCATTATCATTAAGGCTACTCGTCTGTCTTCCCTTCCATCCCCGACCCGCACCACTACCCCTCCTATCCGCACCACTACCCACATTCCTTCCTTGGTCCCTATGATAACCATCATTGATGAGCCCATAGTGAAGCAAAAATATGCCCTCATCATTGAGGAACTTCCCAACCAACAACATAGTTTTCCTGTTGGTATCCCATTCACTACTCCATCATCCACTACCCACACCCATTTGGACATGGTCTTGCTAGAGTCTACCGACCCCTCTTCCACAAATTCCGACACCATATTTCCCATCCCATCCACTTTTCCCCAGGTTCCATAGGTCCAAGTCCCCTTGGGTACACAACCATATCATGTTCTTCATTCAGAGCAAGAGACAAGGACAAAGATGCAAGTTTCGATGGATCGATATCCTCCACAAGACCAGCTGGATGGATACCCAAGATGACACCCAATCAACTCACAAAATGACCTCGATCAAGAAACATATTTCTCCCATGTTGCAGGAACCACAACAATGTTGAGCTATCCTGAAGTCATGTCTGGAGAAAATAGATGTAGTTGTAATTCTTTTGCATGAGGTCCAAGACTGACTTGCATGTAGCTTAAGAGCCCCCTCAACTAGTCCTTACTAGGCTGACACCCCCATCCTGTCTGAGTGAACTATCGCCAGTGGCTAACCAATGGTTTCACTATTTCCCTTCGATTAGTCTCTCACTAGTGGTGAGCTCATAGCTTGGTCTACTCCTTAGATTTTACACCTTATCTAAGCCTCCATGGATAAAATTGAGTAGAGGATGACAACAGTTGAGAAAAAAAAATGAGGATCTCACACAATGACCACAACATCTGCGCAACGACATTGTTGCAACATCATCTACCGAGGAGCTTGAGCATGGATTACAAGTACAAGATGAATCCATTATTGCAGTTGTGTCACATAAATTTGTTCATGTCTAGCCCACCTTCAGATAGGTTACACCCGAGCTCCTTGAGGACATCAATCCAACTATGCTTCCGCAACGAATTGAGCTCATTAATGATGGATGGTCACAACTGACAACAAATATCAACAATCTACAACAAGAGTTGGTTGCAATCAAGTTGAAAGAAAAGGAGAAGCCCAAAGAGATGATGAAGAAGATTACACAGGTAGTTGTGGAGGGAAGTCATGTCAGGTCCTCTCTTCATTACCATGCCGATGAATTTCACCATCTCTTTGACATGGTTAATGATTGGGACACCTTACTAGAATGCCATAGTCAACCAATTGAAGAATTGCACGCACAAATCAATATAATGCACATGGAAGCCCAAGCCCTTGCTGACCTTGTTGAGTAGGAAACCAATTTTGTAGAGATCCAGGTTGAACATGAATGAATAGATGTGATGGATGAATCTACAAGGACCTCTAAGAAAGAGCTTCAAAACTTTCGACCTACCGTGCAAGATGAATATGTCTAGATGCAACAACTCGATTCCATTTTCGACACAAAATGTACTACTCTATTGGCTACTAAGCCATAGGAGCCTGATATGACTGTTTCTTAGGAATTTTTTGCGAGAGCTTAAATCTTGGCGAGGAAATGGCAAGACCATGTGGAGCACTACGCAAATTTCCACTAGTAGGCCCTCACCATTGTACTTGAGTTGGGCCCTCCATTTGAGGGAGACCATAGTAGAGAATCATAAGGTTTACTTGATATGAGTCAAATATTGTGGTCGGCACCTATTGGGCCCTCCATTTTTTAGGGATCCACGTTTTTTCATAAATACCAAAGTTTTGTGGGAAAGCATAATATGGCAGTGAAAGATCAGAAGCGACAGAAAATAGTTAGACAAGAAAAAATCCAATTGAAAATATAAAAACAATGAAAAATAATCATGCACCAGCTAGAGGAGTAGTGAAAAATTCAAATAGCTCAAGCGCATGCAAGGAAGAAGCAGAAAAATAAGCGGAATCAAGAATCAACGCCGAAAAAATAGCAGAATCAAGAAGCAACCAAGGAAACAAGATAAATTTGGAGTTATTTAATGGGAAAGGGTTACATTGTTATGATGCTCTTACGAATATGATTAGTATGATGATTATAATTATTGATTCTATCTTCTAAGAGCTATTGAAAAGGGGTTTTGAATGGCACTATTCTTGTGTAGAAGCTTAAGAGTTTGAAATGGGTATACGGGGAGAGATTGTATTGCATAAGCTATTGTATGGGAGTTGTAATTGTTGTAACACCAAGATGAGATGATGATAATATAATAGAAGGTTATTTGGGCTCTAAAATTTTGTTATAATGTGCATGAATCCATATTTTCTTTGTCACGTGATTGCTTCTGTTATGTCTACTTGGAAATTAATCACTAGTTATGTATGTATTGTTGCATATTGATGAATTGAACTATAAATGGTCATGCTAAAAATGATGGTGCATCCTCTTTGACTCCCTTCACCACTAAAGTCTCAACTGCGACTTGGATGAGACCTCCTTCCCTTGTGGAAGGTTGAATATGTGAGTACTGCTAGACTACAACGATACCTGTTGGATGGACATTTTGGATAAGTTTTGGGATCTGCACCAGAAAAAGTCAAAAAACAAAAGGAAATTAGAATATGGACTAGAGCGCATGACGAGTGTAACGACCCTAAATCGATAAATGGATAAAGATTATTAAGTAAGATTTAATTAAGGGATAATTGCAGTTAACAAACTAATAAATTAACTGTTGATCACATTTAATGACCTATGACATAAATTTAAGAGATCAAAAAGAAAAGATATAATAAGAGTTGCGTATGCCCAGGGGGTGGCGTATGCAGAGGGGGATAGCCCAGAAATCCCGAGACGATAAAATATTAAAGGGGGACACAGGACAGAGGATGGGGGGAGGTTGTTGAGTAATTGCGTTAGTTGGAAGGGAGGAATAAGGGATGGGAAGAGGGGGATGGGCGCACCATTCAGTGGGGATGGATGCTGCGAACTGTATTATTGAGCCAGTTGTATTGGCCGAGAGCCATTGCATTGTGCGGTGAGCAGAATTTCTATGCACTGTGGTATTTGCTGTGCACTGTGGTATTGGCTGTGAGCCTGTTGTATTCTTTGT